>JAASFV010000150.1:0-36189 GCA_023334015.1 Globisporangium paddicum
CCACAGCAGGTCGATCTTGAGCAAGCTCCCGATGCCAGAGCTCAGCTCCGTTCTGCACGCGATGAATGACGACCCGTCACTGCGGGCGCTTGGCGGGAAGTATGAGAGACGTATCGGTACCGACCGCGACACGCTGTCGCTGCAAAGCTGGAACCCCGAGAGACTCTCACATTAAACGGCTCCAAGCGATCTGCTTGTCGCTCGTGTGCCAAAACCTCTGCGAAGTGAAGGTGTCCGATCTCCACGCCCAGCTCTCGTGGGAGCACTTGAAAAAGATCCTGCAGTGACCGGTGTACGCTCTTCAGCAACGAGTCGATGAGTATCGTCACGAGTGTGTCGCTGAGAGAGGTGACCCTGGGGAGAGAGGATGTTGCCGTAATGATGGACGTGCTGCATGCCAAGAACCCGGCACGACTGTGTCGATGATGATTTGTTGTTGGGTTCTTGAAGACAGGGACAGCGATCACTGTCCCTGAAGTTCATGATCCAAGAAATTCGCATCAGCCTGATTAGGATCAGTTTGTGTTCCAGCAAGATGATCTGATACGAACCCACAGGAGCCTCGACTGTGTGGACATTATGTGAAAGCGGAGCTCAACCAGATTACGCTGTTTCACGCTTCAAATGGAAGATTGATACGCCTCGGCAGATCGCATTCAGTCGATTCGAGTCCGCGTTGCATGGTTCATTTTTGCTTGCTGGTAAGCATAGTCGTTGGTTCTGCTGGTTAACGATAATCTTTTCCGTCAGCATCTCGAGGAGACTTGCGCTTCAAACCGAACTTGAGGCGTCAATAGCGGCACCACTGCGTTGATGGTTGGTCTCTTAAAGAGTCTCGATTCCAGATTCCAGACTGGCTGGCACGCTCAACGCTCTAGTATGCATGTCGATGAGGTGCCTCCTCATTGTACTTATTATCACACCATGGGGTACAATTACGGTTAAAGTAAAAAAATCTCTTTTTTTCACAGAGCTCATTTTGATAGCCACGCCAAGCGAGGAATGAGTGGCAACGTGCATGAAGAAACGCTGCGGCTGCAGTTCGGCACGGCGGCCAACACGATCGGCACACAGTGGCTTAGTCTGCAGGCACACAACCAGCAAGATGTACGTTCTGCACATGTCTCTGCTTGGTTCGTGTGGTCATTAATGGGGATCTCTTTCTTTCTCTCTCTCTCTCTGAAAATTCGATCACAGGCCCGATTAATGCGTGCGGATGGGAAGCCGCGCCTGATCGCCTTTGAAGCCAAAGGTACGCGCATGTGTGCCGATGCAGACGTCATGTGTCGCGCTTTGCTAAGTAGCTCCTGTGCATTCATTATGAGCAGACCGCGTGCAGAAGCGGCGTGTGGCACCAACGACCGCCAAGCGGCCGCGCGCCTCAGACATTCAAGAGCAGGCAGCATGGTACGCATAGCAACAAGCGTATGTACTTGGTATATACGCGTGTATGCACTCCTTACGACTGTCTATATGATGGCTTGTTGCTGTTGCAATCAGGACCGGCAACGTGCAGGTGTATGACCAGTCGCAGGCCGAGCCCGCAGTCACAAACGCCAACACGGGGCTCTGGAACTGGTCGAGCTTCAACGAGTCCAACTTGTTCGAAGTGGCCGAGTTCCGCGCGCACATGCCGCTGCACAACTTCTACGAAGGCTATGGCGTCGCGAAGGATGGGAGCGTCTCGAACGCGACCTTTGACGCCGCCGAGGAGCGGCTGCGCGGCGTGCTAGAGGAGTGCGACCACCTGCGCTTCGTGCAGAGCCTCGTGGACATGGACTCGTCCTGGGGCGGCTTTGCGCACGAGATGCTCACGTACATCTCCGAGGAGTGTCCGAGCGCCGTCGTAGTCACGTTTGGCAATGACTGGACGTACCCGCTCGCGGACCAGAGCACCGAGAGCGTCTTTGCGCTCGCGCCCGACAACCGAGACAAGGCCAAGAACGAAGCCCGGAAGCGCATCAACGTCGCGTCGGCACTGAGCCTGCTCTCGGAGGTTTCCACGCTGCTGGTGCCAATCGCCATGGCGCAGAGCTCCTTGCCGGGCTCTCGGTTTGCGAACCTGCACCTTGATCGAGACAGCTGCGCTGAGGTCAGCAGCGTCGCGGCAACTGCGATTGAGCTCGCGCTTTCAGCGTATCGTAAGCGTTCTGTGTACGAGGTCGTCGAGGGCGTCATGCCGGGTATGAAGGTCATGGAGCTCGCGGCGAGCTTCCCATTCTTAGGCAACCCGACGGAACTACTGAACCGCGTGACGAACGAAACGGAGGTGTCGTTGCGGACAGACGACGTGCTGGATCAGCACTCGCTGCTCCCAGCGATCCCAGAGACCATCGTCAGCCGACGATACGAAGACGAGGACGATAATAGTGACGAGGAGCACGACGGTGACGCCACGGGCGACAGAGTGTTCTACCGGCGCTTCCACTTGCACGGCAGCTTTGCGTCGAGCGTGACGTCGGTGTCGTCCCTCTCGGACGCCATCGACCGCGTGCGCAGCTCCAAGTGCGCAGTGCAGTGGACGCCCTCAGCGTTCAGCCTGCCGTCGAGCTACCGCGTGCGCAGCCTCGCTGACGCCTCGGTAGACGCGGTCTCACAGCTCTCGGCGTCGCGCCGCGTCGGCAGCTACCTGCGCCACGTCATGCGCGACGTGCAGCGCGCAGACAGGCGCGTGCTCTTTGAGTTCACGCGCGCTGGCATGAATCCGGACGCGCTTGAGGACCTGGACGCAGCACTGGGCACGCTGCGCGACGCTTACCACCAATGAGCTGTTCAGATGGGCGTCAGACAGATAGGCTTGACAATCATACTGGGTGCAAATGTTCACCTGTGATAATGCGTTTATTTCCGAAGCACATCATATACCACATATAAAGAGGTATTTTTTTAAATAATAAAACAACTAGGAATTTAATGTAAAGAGGTTTTTCGATAGCCTTTACGTTTTGAATAATTGAGCGTTGAAGGAGTCAGAATGTGAAAAAAACTGGACAAGAGCTGGGAAGCCAAAAAGATATCCCATCCTCTGTATTTGCATATGCAATTTTTCAGTCCAAAGCAAAAGAGAATTTCCCACAAGTGGGTGCGCACCCGATCCCCAAATTCACGTGCAATCACTTGTAACCTACCGTCTTTTGACACAGACACACAAATACTGTACAAGACACAACAATTTATCTAACACTCCTCCCTTGTGGGGGTTTCTCGATAGGCACTTTTCAAAGAGGCGACCGCACGAACCGCACACCACTCGACCCGATGCGCCCGTGGACGTCCGCTGCCGCCGCCGCGGGGCTGCTGCTGCTCGCGGCCCAGCACGACGAGGTGTCGGCCTTCTCGCTGCCGGGCGTGCAGATGACCACGTACCAGAAGAGTGAGCGCCTGCCGCTTTTCGTCAACAGCCTCACGTCCGCCGAGACGCTCCTGCCGCTCGACTACTACAAGCTGCCGTTCTGCCAGGTACATGCGTGAGCAAGGGGTTCTGTATATATATGTGTGTGTGCGTGTTGGATGCATGTAGATAGATATGATGGCAGGGTGTTTGTATGCGCGCACGCACTTGGCCCTAGTGAGTCGCATGGAAACTAATGTTGTTGTGTATTATGCGAATGACAGCCGGAGAAGATCGAGTACAAGTCGGAGAACCTTGGTGAATACTTGACTGCGAACCGCATCCAGAACTCGCCCCTTGATGTACGTGATCCTGCAATAAGGGGTGATAATGTACCATTTGGTAGATCCATGGCACTCACGCGTGTTACTCTTTTCTCTTTATCCATCATTTGCGATGCCGTGCAGATCAAGTTCTTGGAGAAGCAGGAATGCACGCTCCTGTGCCAACAGACATACAAGGAGGAGGACGTGAAGAAGTTCGAGTCTGGCGTGAAGAACGCGTACCGCGTCAACTGGTAAGCAGCAGAAACAGGAACGATTGCTCGCCCAATACGATCCTCACCATGTTGCTAATATCTACGTCTATAGGATCCTCGACAACCTGCCGGTGACGTCCGTGTCATCGGAGGGTGTGCTGGGCGTGGGCTACCCACTGGGCAGCTTCAACCCGGAAGTTGAGATCGTCCCGCAGCTGAACAACCACATTAAGATCCACATTGGCTACAATAATGCGATCGGCACGGCGAACCAGGACGAAGGGCGCATCGTGGACTTCACGGTCACCCCGTACAGCTTTGACTACGCGGAGAAGAGCCTGATCAAGGACAAGAACCGCATGGAGTCGTGCGACCACTCTGCGGACCTCCGGCGACCAATGTACCTGAGCAAGAACAAGGCCGGTGAGCTCACCGTCTACTGGACGTACAGTGTCGAGTGGATCGAGGACAACGAGAAGGAGTGGCGCACGCGCTGGGATATTTACTTTGAAGCTGGCTCGGGCAGCGACCAGGTGCACTGGTTCTCGATTATCAATGCGCTTCTGATCGTACTGTTCTTGAGCGTGCTGGTCGGCATGATCCTGATGCGCTCGCTGCACCGCGACATCAGTCGCTACAACCGCGTGCCGACGGACGAAGAGCGTGCGGAGGAACGCGAGGAGTCTGGCTGGAAGCTTGTGCACGCCGACGTCTTCCGTCCTCCTGCGAAGAACCCAATGCTGTTTTGTGTCATGGTCGGCACGGGCACCCAGCTTCTGGGCATGGCGCTCGTGACGCTCTTCTTTGCGGCTATCGGTGTACTTGCGCCATCGAACCGTGGCAAGTTGGTGATCGCGCTGCTCGTGGTCTTTGTGCTGCTGGGCATGCTCGCTGGCTACACGTCAGCGCGCACGTACAAGATGTTCAAGGGCAAGCGCTGGCAGCTGTGCACGGTGCTAACGGCCATGCTGTTCCCAGGCATCCTCTTTGCGCTCTTCTTCTTCTTGAACCTGTTCGTCTGGGGCGCTGGCTCGGACGCCGCGGTGCCGTTCGGCTCGATCATGCTCGTGTTCTTCCTGTGGACTGGCATCTCTGTGCCACTCGTGTTTGCTGGCGCATTCTTTGGCTTCAGGTGAGAGGACTTTGTCATTGTGGATGTGGACTTGTTTGGTTTTCACATACTCACTTCAACGGTGTGTTTGTGCCGTGTACTTTAACAACAGAAAACCAGCCAGCACGTTCCCAGTGGCAACAAGCAACATCCCTCGCCCGATCCCGCCGCAGGCGTGGTACATGACGAGCTCGGCGACTGCTGCGGTTGGCGGCGTGCTGCCGTTCGGCGCCATCTTCGTGGAGCTCTTCTTCGTGCTCTCGTCGCTCTGGACTGATAAGTACTACTACGTCTTCGGTTTCCTGCTGCTCTCATTCGTGATTCTCATCCACACGTGCGCCGAGATCACGATCGTGCTCACGTACTTCCAGCTCTGTGCCGAGGACTACAACTGGTGCGTGGCTTGTGACAATTGGGTCTTGTTGGTTGCTCGTATAGCTGACACGTATTTTGTTCGCTTGGTGGATCAGGTGGTGGCGCTCGTTCCTCGTGTCGGGCTCGTGCGGCTTCTACGTGTTCCTGTACTCGACGTACTACTTCTGGACCCGCCTGGACGTGGCCAACTTCATCGGCGCGATGCTCTACTTTGGCTACATGGCAGTCATTTCGGCGGCGCTCGGTCTGCTCACAGGCGCCGTGGGTGTCGGCGCCTCACTCTGGTTCACGCGCAAGATTTACGCGTCGATCAAGGTGGACTAAGCCGATGTATCCTCTGTAGAAGGGAAAACGCGCTCTCTTTCTTTGTAGGCACAGCTGATCGAAGGCGCTACACGGAGAAACAGGAGCGGAGAAGAATAGGAAGGTGAACAACGTCGGAATATAAATGCTGCATATTCAGAACTTGGCCCAGCCTTTGCCGATAAATACGCTACTGTGCTAGGATCTACAGGGACGATCGGCGTCGGCGGACTGCAGAGCGGTCCTCGTCTCCGGCTACGAGAGCTCTGAACAAAGCGGCGCGGCCCTCGCCATCCTTGGGGAGGACCATTGGCGTGGCCAGCAGCACGTTGCCTGGCTCGACAGGTTTCTCCATCACGTCGAGAAACGGCGTAGGTACCACTGGCTCCACCACCAAGACCGCCGCAGCAGCAGCGCTTGGGGCTCCGCTGGCAACGTCCTCGAAGAGCAAGTCGCTTGCTGACACGAGCGACGAGCTCGAGTAGCTCGATGACGGCGCATGCCGATCCAGCGCCTGCTGCTTGCCGCTCGCGCCTTTGCGCAGCCGAATGCCGTTCCGGTGCTTGAAGCGAGCCAGCCAGCCGACCGAGAGCACGAGCTCTTCGTCGCGGATACCGTGCGCCTTCTTGAGCCGCTGCGCTTCCTCGAGGATCACGGCTTCCGTGAGCGCGAACGGCTTCTTCGCCAGCTGCAGCACAACAGCGAGCTTACTATGCGCCTCGAGCTCGGGCTTATCGTCCTCGGTAAAAGGCGCTTGCCCCAATGCAGCCGACATATCTGCGGCGGCGGCGACTGCTGCGGCACGCGCGTCGTTCACAGCGACGTGGGCACCGATGTACTTGACGAGGTCGGCCTCAAAGTCCGGGAAGAGCGGTTTGCGCTTGCGCTTCATGCCCGGGTTGCGGTGCACGCCGGGGCTGAGCGCCTTCCAGTCCATCGTCATGATCTTGGAGAGCGTCGAGCGGCCCATCTCCCAGCCGAACTTGGACTGCACCTCGCGCCGCAGCAGATCCTGTGATGGCACGATCTCGCCGCGCACCTTGCTCTCGTCCACGCGCTGTTCGCAGAAGCTCTTGACGATCGACTTGTCGTGGATCGTCAGCGACGCGCGCGTCTGCTTCACACCTGTGGTCGTGGTGGGTGGCGCAGTTGCTGCATCTATTAGGCTGGCAGCTTCTCCATTGCTGACGCTGCTGGTCGTGGTGGTCGTGTGAGAGCCGCCTTCGTCCTGTGTGGAGGTGGCGTGGTTCGCCATCATTGCGCTTGTTCGTGGGCGGAGTGCTCTTGTGGCGAGAGGAAGGCTGCTCTTATAAAGAGAGGAGAACGCCTTTTTAGAGCATGCTTTTATATCATAAAACGGACCTTTAAAGAATTCAAACGGTATACTGGTATACACACTCTGAATTAGTTCGTGGTTGTGCATACCATACAAAAATACTAACCGGCTATACCCAAACAAGTAGTAAAACCTACAAAAAACCCACGTAAAAACATGTAAAGCGCGAAGAAAAGAAAGTGGACACCATAACTGCACTTAGCCTGCGCAACCCTGTCACCTGATCGTACCTGATGCAGTCTGACAAAGTCTGACACAATTTGAATAAAAACACGTCATGAACAACAGAAAATGTATGGGAAATCACACATCATACTGAGATCTAGTTATTCTTAATAGTCGATCACTGTGCATAAAACAGCATTAACAGCATAAAACTGATCGGCTCCAAGTGGAATTCTTTTATCCGGTTCAGTCAAACGAGCCAGCCTTTTGCGGGCTTAGAGAGCTTGCCAAGGATGACCCAGAACGACGCCTCTTTGGAAATGATACGCACGCGTGTGTGAAGTATCCAGACCCACGAATTAGCACAGTTACGGTGAAAGCTCATGCGCACTAGGGCGACTATCAGATAGTATGTGTTGTAAGTGTGACGATTTACATTAAATAATAATACTTGGTTCGTGAATCCCCCCTTCTCTCTCTCTCGACAAGGAGGGCCACGCCCGCCCGCATGGCGTGGGTTTAATTACTATAGCGCTATCAGGGGTTGGCTTGCGTCCCACAGTCGGTTTGCTCGGCTTGACTTGTTTGCTTGTGCATGTGTCGCGCAAGTCGGCTCGTGTGGACTGGCTCGCTTGTCGTTGGCTCTATGCAGAACACGCCCGCGGCTCAGGCAGGAAGCTGTCAGAAGCCACTGCAGACGGGCCAGCGACGACCGCCGTGGCCGCGATCATGTAGCTCTGCACGAGCTGCTGGTGCGCGACGTCGAGGTCAGCGAAGCCCTCGAGGTTGCCCAGTGGTATGGCGCACACGTTCGGGTAGCACTCGATGTGGTGCCAGTTGATGCACACGAAGCCGTTCATGTGCTGGAAGACTACGCCCACGCGCAGGCGGCCGAGCTCGATCTTGGCGTCGCACGACTTGCAGCACGCGTGCGCGCGACGCGTCGATTCGATGATGTACGTGTGGTCCTTGGTCCAAGGCGACGCGAGCTGGGTCGCGGCGGCGCTCGTGGGGCTCAGGCTCGTCATGCTTGTTGCTTGTTGTTGTTGCGGATGTGGTGGTGGTGGAGTGGCGAGGCCTCAAATTGCAGAGTGAGAGCGGTGGTGGCTTGTGCGGATTGCGTTTGCGGATGGATTCACAACACTTGCTTCGCTTTGCGCGGGAGGAGGAGCTCGGCACTTTTTTGTGCGGGAATGGAGCAGACGAGCCGGTGTCGGTAACTTGTGTCGGTAACCTCCTTGTGGGGGACTGGCGAGAGAGAACCGAACCGAATGGCGGTGGGCTGCTGGCGTGCTGGTCGGTGGCTTGTTGTGCTGGCTGGTTCACTTGCGTTGTGCTGCTTGCTTGCCTGGTGGGGCGGCCCGCTTGTTGTTGCAGAGCTCGCTAGTGTGTGTGGTCCCAGGGTTGGCTTTCACTTGTCTGTTGGACTTGCTTTGGGCTTCTTCCCACCAGCCAAATGGCCGCAAAACCCATCTCCCACCTCTCATTGTGCAACTTTGTAGCAACCACATCAATTTATAAAGGTTTAAACCTCTACAAATTGATATCTAAATTTTAAATCCTAATAATTCAGAGTGCTAATGCGAAAAGCGACGCACCCACCCTTTTGGAGGTCTCACTTCTCGACCTTTTTGAGGGCAGGCAGGATTTTTGGACGAAGCATCATCTCCCTCTCTCACAAAGATATCATCATGGAGAGCGCACCCACGCGGACCTCTCTCTTAAGGGCTTGGTTCCACAGCTTGCGAGTGGCATTTTTTTTTTTCAAGGCTCAAAGCTCAAATCTCCCAAACCTCCCATGCGCGAGCGACCCTCTGCGCGTCATAGCCAGTTGGTTGTTGCTGAATATCACGAGATTCCCGCAAAAGTAAAGATTCAGGCATCTGTTTTCTTATCGTGTTTAGTAAATTTTGACGATGTTGCTGGGCGCGAAATTTAGAGAGAAGAAAATCATGGGATTCAAAAAGAGAAAAGCATCATTTTACACTTGTTTTTTGTATGCAGATTCCAAGTCGCAAAAATGTTGGCAGGCGAGAAAAATAGGCAAAAGTGAGAAAACAGAAATTCACTTGATTGTTGTATGCAGCGAGTGCGACAGATACCCAAAATTCAGCTTTGAAGCCACCAGAGATGTGTGGACGACGGTTTCGCCGTTTCGATCCCGTTGCTTGGATCCAGGTGTGGACGAGTGAGTGGAAGGCAACATCGACACGCATGTGTGCTGCTCCGCAAGAACCATCCACCTGCTGGACCCAAGCGCGCTTGGCGTGTGACTGATGCAACTGATCGCCGCACAACAAGTACTGGCCCGAGCTTTCTTGCATGAGCTTTCTTGCATGAGCTTTCTTGCCTTCCAGTTGTTCTTGAAAAGCAAGAAAGCACTTGCTGCAAGCTCTTCATTTGCGACACGAGCTGCGAGGCGTTAGCATGCGAAAAGGCGCCTCTACTGTACAAGTACTAGCAAGGGAGGTGGTGTTGTGATTCTTGTTGGTTGGACTGTATGTACTCGCCGTGATAGGAACTCAGAAGCCAACACTGCAGTTTTTCTCATTGCTGATGTGCACTTTTCGATGAGCTGCTTGGCCTTTTTGAGTGGCAACGCTTCATCGCTTGCAGCGGGCTCTTGGGACACCAACGCGCTCATAAATTCGTGCATGAACGTTAAAATAAGTATCATCTCAGCAATATCAACAACGACACGATTGTGTTGTCTTCATGGACCAATAGTACTAATTTTTAGCTAGGACCGCGTGTAGTATATACATTTTCTTTAGTGTTTGTTTGTTTGCTTTGCTGGTTTTGGTTATGGAGAGGATCGTGAAAACCTTTTCTTCACGATTAATCCGAAAAGATCCCTCGACCCCCATTCTCTCTATCGGCTCCTCTTCCCGAACCAAGCGCCACGAAGCAAGCGCCGGGTCCATAAGATGAGAATCGGAGCCACGCACATGCAAGAGAATACAATAGACACATAGACGCTCATGCACGCAGCAGCAGCGAGTTGGCGACACAGCGGGATGACTAGAGCACGGACATAAGGCACCGAGCCGCACGAACACTCTTCTCTATGCAGCTGCTGTTGCTGGCGCTCTTGTTCCGGAATGAAGAGCTCCAGAGAGCAGCAGATTCACAGCCAAAAATCGGTGGCTGAGAAGAGAAGCGCGTTTCTGGCCAATCACAGAGCAGAGAAGGAAGCCAGTCCTGTGGACCACACAGTAAAACAAATCATGTGGACCACACAATGTAAAAAGGCGCGAGGTGCTCTAAAAAGAAAAAGTACTGTACTGTCCTACTGTACTTGGCTCACGCCCTCTCTGCACACACCCAACTCCCGAGCCGATCTTTGAGCTCCCCGGCTCGGCTTTGCGGAGCAGATGAGCTGGAAAACAAGCGCCTTTTGCGTCTGCGCAACAACTGCAATTTGCCAAGTGTGAGCAAAGCTCGCTTGCGCGCAACAAGCGCACAATGTGCATGGATGTGTGTAAAATGTGCAAAGCCCATATGGAGCGTCCTTGTCCTGCTTTGTGTAAGCAACACACACAGCATTGCTTGTGGTTGAAGTGGGTCGATAGAGTGAGTGCGGTGCTGACTTTCTGTCCAGGTGCTTCGAAAAAGGGAGCGCCGCTTCGTTACGCATATTCCGTCAACGCGAGCAAACAAACAGAAGCAAGAAGCAAACAAGCAAGACTGACTTGCGCAGAAACAAAACCAAAGCAAGCGCGTGTTTGTGAGCGCGCGTTGAGCAACACGCGCTTGTTGAAGACCCGTTGTGCGCGCTCTCTTTTAACACGTGGAGCCAGAGAGTGTGCTCCACTTGCCATGACGCGCGCGTGTATGCTTTAGTCGAGCAATGGGGGGACTTGCTTAGATCCCAGCAAGCAAACTGGTTTCATACTATACTTGCAGGCTCGTCTGCTTGAAGTAATATCCAAGGTTGAATATATATATATCCAAGAAGGAGAAGAGCGTGAGGCATGATGATGAACCTACATCATCATGTATGAGCGCTTTCAGCGCAAACATTCAGAACATCCAGCAGATTGAAGTGCGTTCTATTAAGTGCGTCATCGAGCAGATCTTATTCTGACCTGCATAGTCATGTGAATGAATTTAGATCTCATGCCTGCCCTTCCGTTGGACATCTTCTCCTGTTACTGTGTTGTGACAGTGGGCCGCACACTCGGATCGTGGCGAGTGTACATACACTGTCCGTACACTTCAAGCTCTTTCTTCAGTATGATCGGAATGCACGTGCATTTCGATCATTCTGAAGATAGATCTTGTAGATCCAAGTGACCTCTTCATCTCGAGGCTGCTGCCTGGGCTCCTAGGACGTCCGCTGGATCTGCAGGAGCGATCCATGCGCCATGCGTGACAAGCGCTCTTTGCTCCTCTTTCGCTTCGTTATCATGACCTGGACGCACCCAGCAGCCGCAGCAGACAGGGAGAGGGTCGTCGCTGCTGTCCTTGGTTGCACCCCTAGAGCGAAGAAAACCCAAGCCTCGGATGAATCCTACGAGCCCAAACCCGAACCTGCGCTAATTCGGGCTCGACCCTTGGCCTTTTGCGCACGAATTACCTAAATCGAGGGGTTCACTTGACTGGCTGTTATAAAAAGCGAGCCTTTTGGGGGGATCACAAAATTAGAAAGTTGGGGTTCACAAAAGGTTTGCTTCGACAATTGATTGGCAGTTACATGAACGTAACCATTTAGAGAGTCGCAGCTTGATTGTGGCCATGGGTTCATCAAGTAGATGCGTTGGCGCCACTTCCGCCACTTTTCGCTCGTGCTCTGCCTCAATGTACTCTTCGTGATCTTCATGGTCTTCCGCTACTACTCAGCGGCCTTGTGGCTCGTGCCCAGCGTATTGTGTGCGTGCTGTACCGCGCCGTGGCGCTCTTCGGGAAGGGCAAGGCGACCGTGATCTCGTTGGCATCACTCACTGACTAGGTCGTGTGCCTTGAGCTGCGCCACGACCCAAGAGGTGCAACCAATTTCTACGCGGTTCAGTACGTGTACTTCAAGGTGGACGAGATCAGCAGCAACGAGTAGCATCCGTTCACGATCAGTTTGGAGTCCGCTCAAGAATTGGCATTTGTTCCACTTCGAAGCGAAGGTGCATGGCCGCTTCACGCGCGAGCTCCTCGAAATGATCAAGAGCGACCGGTTGACGACCGTCAGGGTGGACAGCTACTACGATTCGGCGCTCCAGTCGTGTGCACATGGTGTTTGTGACTGGCGACAGCGGCATGACGCCCTTCCTGAGCTTTCTTGAGCACATGTAGATGGGCTCCGAGATGATGGCCCGTCGTCGCTGTCCTCAAGTACCAGTAGCGAGTTGGACGACGACAACATCTTTCCAAATACGGCCTGGGTCGCGTGGACGTGGAGCTCCCCGAGGCCCATGCCGAGTTGCTGCAATATGTGAGGAAATCGTCAAGTTAGAAGACCAAGCTCTGGCTGATCTCACTGCATCCGCCACCGATGAGGACGGCGAAGAGAGCCATGAGCTGCTCGACTCGTCGAGAAGTTATTTTCTATGTCCATGGACATATCACGCGTACGCTGCGACTCGATTTGATGGCATTTGTGACGTTGTCGGTGCCTTGCATGGCACTCTTCATGTACTTTGTGTACACGGACAAGGGCATCGGCGACGTTTGGTGGCTCAAGCGTGTACTACTGCTGCTCGCCTGAGTGCTTGGCACTGCTTTTGTCTTTGGGTTAGTGCTCGTGGCACGTCGCGTTGCTATCAGGAAGGCAAACGAAGACAAGGATGGCGGCATGTGATCGGCGATGACAGTCTGTAACGCGCGCTGAACAAGCACGCCACAAGTAGCTGGCGGCCGCGTACTGTGTTTCCTCGTCGCTGTCAAGCAGAAGCCCGAGCTATGACGGGCTGGTGACTGTGGCCGCCGATGCTGACTTCAACCATGAGTGACGAACTTCACGGAGCAGGTACGGCTTGCGGTGCTGGAGCAGCGAGCTTCATCAGAGTCTACAGATGCCTTCAAACTGTCACTGTGTGCCACGCTCGCTGGCACAGCAAACTGCCTGGTCCCTATCGTTCACCAGGAGCGCGTCATTGAGTCACTTCGCTGCCGCTTGAAAGCTGCGGACAAGATCAGTGCGGTTAGCTGCTTGTCAAGGGATTACAGGCAGCGATCTCAAATCCCATCGCGCACGCGCCTTGCAGTGGAACTTGCTCACTCACCTGCCACAAACAAGTTCACAGCCGCCCGCAACCGCACTCATGAACCTCACTGGACGAGAGTCGCGAAGAATTCTCCTTCTCATTCTTGCACTGATGAAAGCAACCCAGTTTTCTGGAAGATTAGGTTTTATTTGCAGGTTTTGTCCGTTTTATGTTCACTCTCATTCTTGATGTGGAAATGATGCAACACGCCACCAAGGTCCAGCAGCATGGCAGGTGACGGCAGCAGTGCGGCGCTGGAGCGCGCGTGGTGCTGCGTCTGCCGACGATCGAGCGACGTCAAGTGGCCGAAGCACGCATTCACCTCAGGTCACCGGCAGCGCGCGGTCGAGTTCCTCAAGCAGCGCAGCACGGCGCTCTCGGAGCTCCTCGCCATTCCCAAATGCGATGCCAGTAGTGGCGTCGCTGGTCTGTTGCAGGCGATGGCTGCGCGCAAGTGGAGCTGCGGCTTCTGTGAGCTCTACGAGTGCGTATGCTTCTCCACCTACTGGTGGCGCCGTTTGAGTCGGTGGTAGATATTATTTGGCAGGATGTCTCTGACAGGTTGGTATGTGGGTGTGCCATTCTGTAGCCTGGAAGGCTGGCGAGCCTGCGTCGACCACTTTGCAGGTGAGGCCCATCGGAAGACGCTCGAGGCCTTCTGCAGACACCACCGCTGCGACGTCGACCGCAAGCTACGCGTGGCGCTACAGCTGACGCCTGGGAAACAGCGGCAGGTGCGATTTTCTTCATGCTATTAGACTGATGTTTGAAAAATGCTCATAAACTTTTACTGCTATGAGCAGCTTGTCAAGGCATTCGGTGAATTACAGCAGCGAGAGGCTCACTTAAGAGCAGAAGAATATTCTGTTGCTGCTGCGCAGGTACAACATGCAGAGTCCGGCGCTGCAAGCGATCTCGTGGGGGCGAGAGCGGAAGCGTTCCTGTCATCAGCGGCAGCGCGTCTGCAGGTGAGCTGTATAGGAAGAACGCGTGTGTGTTGCACAGCAGCATATACGTGGACGGCGATGAGCTGCTTACATATGATTGCTGTGTGAGATAGCAAGTGCAAGCGAGTCAACAGCCACGCGCTACTGCGTCTTCTCCAGCGGCGCCTGTTGCGAGATCTAGCACAATGGCCCCGAGGCCTCCAGTGGCAGACGCACGAATGGAAACGGTACATGGAGCTCGCCTGCGAGGTGACATAGCTTGTTGTTTCATACAAATGACGCGATCGGTCTTGTTTTTTGGGCTGTCAGGTGGAATCTGCGGATGGCATTCTGCAAAACCCACTGGGGATGCACGAAGGCAGGCGCGTGTGGGGTGGCGGCATTGTCAAGCACAGGTCTCTTGGATCACAATGACCACTGATGTGTGTTTGGTCCTGTAACACAGTGTGTGTTTCTGTTGTATGTTAGAAAACCAAACGAGTGGATCCCGTGGCCAATTGACCTGCTCGTCAAGGCTGAGAACGACAGAGTTGCTGCTGGTGGAGTTGTTGGTAACACACAACTGTATCAGGATCTACACAGAGGAGATGCAGCGGGAGACGACCACGTGTTCTTCTCGCATCGTGTGACAGACATGGCGTTTGGTGCGGGCCTCGAGCGCATTTCCAAAGTGACGTGGGGTGATAGTGTCGCAAACGTCCACACTGCTGCAGTGCCGCCATGGATGGTGCAGAGCGAGGAGGAGTATAAGCGTTGCAACCAGCGCCAGCTGCCGCTGAATGGTTCCACTGGTCTCAGTGTCCAGGATACGTGGACGCCGCAGCCGACCCGTCACGATCTAAATGGGCCAACTGAGACGAGAGCGTCCACCGGCGATCAAGGCGCAATCGAGAGAAAGGACGACACTCCGTCCCAGGCGTCGGCAGTGAACGACCCGAATTGGCTGCCGAACTTTGGTGGTGTGTGGCAGGAAGGCTCGCGCTCCAAGACCAAGCACGAGTTTGCCAAGACGATGCTGCCGCGTGCGCCAGCGCTGCAGTTCCGCCCTGCGAGCGTGTATCAGCGTAGGCGGCAGGCCACACCTTCACAACCAGCACCTTCAACACCATCCGTATCAATACAACCCACGCCAGGTTCAGGCGCAGCAGCAACTCCTGAGGCAACAGTGCTGTCTCCAACGCCAGTCGAGGCGACCAAAGCGCCAGCGAATCCAATGGTTCGAGTCCTTGTTGCTGTTGGCTACAATTTGTTGATGCGCTGGGTTTGACTGACGGTTTCTTGTATGGGTTGCTGCCATTGTTGTAGGACGAGAAGAAGCGCTTACTGTTGGCTCAAAAGGAGCGACTTCGTGCAAAGATCGCTGCCAAGAGAGCCCCAGTACGGGAGTGAGACCACCACAATAGACTTGAGTGCGCAAAGAAGTTCTGCTGTCGTGACCAGCGAGTAAGTTACCAATACGTCCATCCCCATGTTCATCATTTCGCTCGGTCACCTTGCATCTCTAGCCGAGTAACAATGACTCGCACAACACAGGAGCTCTAGTTGGAGGCGGCAGCTTCGGCCGCAGCCGCGGCGGCGTCGTCGGCCGCATCCTTCTCCGCGAGCACCTTCTTGAACTTGTTGACCTGCGACGCGAACGCCTGGTTGCACTTGTCCGTGAATGGTAGGCGCATGTCGTAGGCGTCTTCGCCATCGGCGTAGTACCCCTTCTCGATATCGTACACCCTGATTATACAGAAGATCACAGTGTCAGCTATGGGCTGCTTTCAACATGAACTTGTAAGCAGGACAGCGGGATACGTACTGGTACTCTAGCGTCTTGCGATACAAATGGATCGCCGCAGTGTTGCCCTCGCGTACGTGGAGCGACACGTACTCGGACTTAAAGCTCTCGACCATCGCGCGCTCTACGCAGTCACAGAATAGATACGTGTGAGTGTCATTGTGCCATAGGTGTCATCACTGCCTCGGCATTCATTCTACGTACGCGCAGCCTTCATGAGCTTCGTGGCGATACCGCACTTGCGGTGCGTGCGCAGCACCGCAAGCGACGTGATGTGGCCATGGGGCACCGACGCCTCTTCCTCCCTGCATCAAACAAAACAGGTGTGGTGTCAGCACTCGTCCTCCTCTGCTTCATAGAGCTTGAATGGGAGAAGCAACGTACATCTTAGCGAGCACGTAGCCGACGATTTTGCCGTTGTGGTCCTCCGCGACGTGCAGCAGCTGCGGCCACGACGTGATGTGGTAGTAGTAGTACTTCATCTGGTAGTTCTCCGGCAGACACCAGAGGTTGGCGTTCTGCATCTGGATCAGGTCCTCCACCTGTAACAAGCGACAAGAAGGACGACAGCACGTTTACATGCATCAGTCTCCCATACACATATACGTAGATATAGCAGCACTTGGGAACGCATAGCCAACGCACGGTCGCATTGCGGATCGACACCATCGCTTGTTGCTTGCTTTGCGATCCGTTAATGGCCCGGAAATGAGCGGCTCCGCCTTATCTGTAAATATCCCCAAACCCATTTGTCTACATACAGAATATATCAGTCTATATTAGACTATTACATCAATTAACCAGAAAAACAAGTCTACATTTGCAATTTGACATCTTTTAAGGTACACTATTGCAAAATATTGTATTCAGCTCGTCCCATGCGACCCCACTTCTTAAAGTGGGGTTTCCGCCATTTGGCAGAAAAGCGGGAAAAAGCGCCACCCAACCTGCCGGATGAGCGCGCCGCTGAAGCTCTCAGCCGCTTCTGTGCGCAGTGGCGACAACTCCAGCAGCAGCAAGAAGCTCGCGACCTCTCTCCGCATGTCTCAGACGCAGCAGCCGCGGCTCGTGGGCGCGCGCGGCGGCGCGGCGCTCAAGGACCTGCTGAGCACGGCGCCCAACCCCGATGTCGCGATTCGTGACTTCCAGGGCGCCCATGGGCTCTCGTGGACCCCTCCGGCGTCCGCAGCAGCGCACACAGCACGCAAGAAGACAGGTAGTGATATGAAGACGACGACCACCACTGCGTTCACGCCAGCCGTGCAACTGCTGGACCTGCTCGCAGTGCAGCGCTCAAGCGTGTACACGTCGCTGCTGGACAAACTGCTGCAGGAGATGCTGCTGCGCATCGACGAGCTGCCGCAGGAAGAGCTCCAGCGCGTGCTCGAGCTCACGTTTCCCTATATTGAGTTCCGCGAGCTGCGCGCGATCCCGATCGCGATCCTGTCGCGACAGGATGAGACCCCGGAGGTGTACCTGCGCGAGCTCACGGAGAACCGCAAGATCCTGAACGAGCTGCCCGTGCACGTGCGCCGTAAGATCATGCAGGTCGACCCGCAGGAGCTGCACATCTTTGTCGAGCAGTGCACGCAGGAGTACGTGGAGCACATGACCGAGTGGTACCTAAAGCATCCCGGACAGCAGACCGCCACGACGCACAGCCAAACCGACCACCACCACACAGCTACGAACGTCGACACGTCGATGGATTTGTGGAACGTGACGAGCCACATGCCGTCGTCTTCGTCTTCGTCGGCGTCGGCGAACGGCCGCCATTCGCGCTGGGGTCCGTCGCCCGAGGAACGGCGTCGCAATAGCTCAGCGCTCACAAAGTTGACCGAGATGCTGGGTGATTCCGAGCCGCTCTACCTGGCGACCGTCGATATCCTGAAGGAGTACGTGGTTGCCGCCAACATCCCCGGGAGCACGAACAGTAACGCGAAGGAGTATGTGGACTATGTGCCATTCCTCGGTGCGTTGCGCGCAGACCTGGCGAATATCCAGCGAGACAAGACGACGGCTCTGCTGCGAGCCGACCCGCTGCACAAGTTCATTTGGTTTCTCGACCGCGCTATGAAGAACCAAACGTTGGAGACGAGCCAGCTGCACGAGTTGCTGGGCTTCATCGGGAAGCTGCGCACGGGCGACCTGCCGCCCAACAAGAAGTTTAAGAAGAAGTCGAGCAGTCTCGCGCAGGCCGGGGAGATCCAGGAAGAGGAGGAGAATTTCGAGATCGTGCTGGGGCCGCCGCCTGTGGACGAGCTGCTCGCGCTGCTGGACAAGATCGCCAAGTCAGACGTCCGCATGATCTTCGCCGAGCCCGTGCCCGACGACGTCCCAAAGTACCGCGATATTGTTAAGGAGCCGATGGATCTGTCAACGATGCGCAAGAAGGTCAAGCGCGGCAAGTACAAGAGCGTCGAGATGTTCACGGAAGACTTTAACCTGATGATCCGCAACTGCATGACGTTCAACCCTGACACGACGGTCTTTTACAAGGAAGGTAAACGCGTGGGCAAGCGTGGGAACGAGCTGATCGAGAAGAACATGATCGCGCTACGTGGTGAGCCGCAGCGCATACGCGCCAAGAAGCGTCGCAAAGTTGGCGCTAGCGAAGCTGTGAGTATGTTGACCAGCACGGGGGTCGCGACGCTGAAGGACTTTGGCGACGTGGACCAGTCGGGCATGGTGCCCGAAGGCATGTGCGACGATATGCTTGCCGACGCGGCGATGATTCTGTCGGATCCGCAGGCAAAGCAGCTGCTGTGCGATGCGCTCATGAAGAACCTCGTGCTATGCTGGCAGAAACACGAGCTGCCAACGGACAACCTGGTCTGCCGAGGGATCGTGCAGCTGCTGCAGATTGGCAACCCGTCGAGTGTGCGCCGCATGATCCGCAAGAAAGACTTTGTGCTGCGCGCGCCACAGGTAGTAACTATGCGCGTGGTGCTGCCGCTACTGCTGCGCTCCATGGCCACGAATCGCCTGTATTTTGCGTTTTCGCCGTCGTTCCAGCGAGACGCCAAGGCGAAGGAGGACCTGCTCGATCCATCGCTCTGGGAGAACGTGCTGCGCGCGAGTTCAGCGATTCGCACGATGACCAAGGCTTTCGCGGTACAGTGTCTCGTTGACCACCAGGTGGAGCTGGGTGCGCACCTGCTGCAGTACGTATTTGCGGCCGAAGACGAGCTGTTGCTGCGGGACCGGCCGTTTCTACACGCGGTGGGCGAGGTGGTGCTTGAGCAGATCAAGGCGGCGCTGTCTGGTGGTAACGATCACCATGGTGAAGGGATTTCGACAAGCGACCAGTTGAAATCGCTCAGCGGGTGGAAGCTCGTCGTGCGCGATTTCTTTGTGCAGGTGCTGGAGCAGCGCATTCTGATGGCGAAGGAGTCGAGTGCAGGCGGTGTTCTGACGCTCTATGAAGCTGGCGAGGCTGCTGAAGGTGACAATGACTCACAAGCGGAAATGGTGAAGTCGTTTCCAGTGCCCGTGTTCCACGAGAAGGCCGTGATGATACTCGCGTCAGTGCTGGATCTGGTAGCGAAGGCGGGTGGGATGTCGTCGTCGGTCGGAGAAGACGTTGTTGCGCCTGTTCTTAAACGGACGTTGGGCGTCTTGCGGCAGTCGTGCGCGTCGCTGAGTGACTTTGAGCTGCTGTGGTCGAGTCGCGTGTTCCGTGGCTGTCGAGGGTTCTACGAGCAACTGTTGGTCAAGTGCCCGACAATGAGAGACGAGATCTTCAACAGCTCTCCGAGTTACGCGACTTCGAATGGCAAAGCAGAGGAATCACAAGGACAAAAAAAAACAGCAGAATCAGATGTTGGCGGCAGTGGTGAAAAGGAAGAAAACGTCAAGAGAGAGGTGAAGGCCAAGCCAGTTGCGTTAGCGTCTGATTCGCGGGTCCTGAAGGCCGAACAACCTGGACATGAGAAAGAAGGCGAAGAGGAAGAAGACACACCAGTGGACGTCAAGGAGGAAGGCGAGGAAGCAGAGCCAAGCGTGCAAAAAGAGAGTGGAAGCGCACTCATAAAGATCGAGGCTAGCAACGAATCTCAAGCGAAGTCAGAGTCCGAACCTGCAGACAAGAACACAGCTACCGCAGCCGTACCAGTGCAAGAAGAGCAGCCTGCTGACGACCGAGAGGAAGGTGAAGAGCCTAAACCAGAAGCGGTGTCGGTGTTGAACGAGTCTGCCAACGGTGGTGATGACGTTGCGATGGAGAGCGAAAGTACTAGTGAGCAACGGTGATGGCTGGTTAATGCACTGGCATTTTGCAGAGGAAACAGCGCGGTAATATTAACATAGAGGCTGTGGTCATTGGACGTTTTCTCTGGCATGCGTGGCATGAGCTCGTGAAGGTGACTACATGTTGAGCACATAGCTCATGGCTGCACACACACAGTGTCTGCAGCCGGAGCGTGACCATTCGAAGAGGTCAATCGGTAAAGACAATCGATACAATCACAGCTTGGTTTCTACTTCTAAAATAAATATTGTCCACCCGACATGGACGAATTTGTTGCTCACTGTTGGACAGATACCAGTAGCTCTTTACATTTATATATTTTTCGGTGTGGAGGCTAACTCTATTACTACCTACGCACTGCAGCCGTTGCCGCCCGCGATGGGCGAGCAGGAGAGCCCCGGCACGAAGGACATGACGTTGATGACCGCCGAGTAGGAGAAGAGCACGAGCGCGAAGACGAGGATGGCGGCGCTGGTGCCCTTGGTGAAGCCACCGTACATGCGCAGCTGCTGCGCGTCGAGCTTCTGCGCGGGCAGCCAGACGAGCCCGACGAGCGCGAGCACGTTGATGCCGTAGTTGAGTACGAGCGACCAGAAGACGTCGAGTCGCACGCGCGTGCCGTCGAGCGGGACGGCCGCGGACGTGTAGAAGTTGGCGCCGCGGAAGAGCCCCTGTGCGTTCGTGCTCACGAAGACGCCGATGAGCCGCTGCAACGAGAGCACGAGACCCACAGTCGCGCCCTCCGAGCCCTCCTGGATGATCTCGACAAGCGGCGCGACGTTGTTGAGCGTCGTGATGCCGTCGCCGACGAAGGCCACCGACAGGAGCGCGCGGTACACGTAGCGGTCGCGCACGGCGTCAAAGGTCACGAGTGCAGACGCCACGAGCTGCGGGACGATCTGGAAGAAGGGCGCCCAGACGAAGAACGCGCGCCACGAGCGGTTCATGAACATGAGTCGCCACGCAAGGATCGTGGCGAGCATGACCACGTCCTGGATCGTCTTGAGCAGCAGCAAGTTGTCACGCGCGGCGCCCGTGGTCCAGCTGCGCACGACGTTGGCCGAGTCGCTGAACTTGACAGCGAGGAAGAGCGCGTAGAACGAGATGAAGGCCAGGATGCCCCACACGGCGCGCTGCTGCATGATCTTCCAGAAGATCTGGAAGCGCACCTTCATAGGCACGGGCAGCGAGTACTGCTCCTCCTGCCAGTACCGCAGGATCACGGGCAGCGGCAGCAACGACACGACCGCGAGCAGCAGCGTCGCGTTCGAGAGCAGCGTGGGCTCGGTGCCCATCGCGCCCGAGCCGAGCGTGAGGTACGAGAAACACGCAGTCACGAGCGACGTGAGCCGCCGGAAGACCAGGTACGACACCTGGATCGCGCCGCGGTCGCGCAACGCCTCGCGCTGCGAGAGCTCGATCACGCGCGTGTGCACGCACATGTACGTGATGATACAGCCGAGGCTCGCGAAGGCCGAGAGCACGATCACGAGCGTCACGAGCCGTGGGTCGCGGTCCTTGCTGGATTTTTGCGCCTCAAAGTGCGCGCTGATACCGGCCATGGCGAACACGCACACCGCGTTAAGCAGCATGCCGACGACCATGTACGCCTTGCGCCGCAGCCCCATGATCGGGTAGCAGTCCGAGAGCAGTCCGACGAAGAAGCTCAGCGCCATGGGCAGCTCAATGAGGCGCTGCACGGCCACGTTTTCCTGTCGCGTCAGGTTGAGCTTGGAGCTCATGAGCGGCCGCAGCACGCCCTGCAGCGACTGGAATGAGAACGCGGACGAGAAAACGGCTGCGACGAGTCCGAGGCACTCCTTGGAGTAGAACTGCACAGCGCCGCCGGCGCGCAGACTGCCGTACATTTCATGATTGTAGAACTGGCTGCCCGCGACGTAGCGGCTCTCGCCGAGGCTCGACGAGTGATGCCGGCGCTGCTGGTCCTCGCCATTGGTGATCTGCAGCGGCGGCTGGGACGGCGACTCGTAGAGCTGCGAGTCAGCTCGGCCCATGGTACTGGTCCCTGGCGGCGACCAGGACGGCTTCATGCTCAGTGAATCCGAAGTCTTGCGGGATCTGTGGACGAATGGACGAGTGACACAAGGCACAGTCGACGGACGGTGAGAGAGTGCTGAGGCCACGGCAGGAACTCCACCGTACGAACGAGAAGGTTGAAAGTGGTCGCGCGGCTCCTTTTTCTGGGCGAGTGCTCGTGTCGTCGCTGCGAATTAACTGCTGTTGTTGAAGGGAGAGTGCAACCAGATAGGAGGGATGTCTCGACGGCACGACGATGACCGGCGCTTGCTAGCCATTCATGTACTGCAAGCACACATCATTGCATTGCGCTTTGCGTGTGGGCTGTGCAAGTCACTCTCGCTTGTGTCTCTTCCCTGTGTGGGTATGCGGAGGACAGTGACGGACACCAGAGGCATGGACCGATGGCGCTGAGCAACGCGGCACACGAGAGTGTTGCTCACATCACCGGACGCTACTCTTGAGGCCGCGAGTGGATTGTTGAGAGGCGTGGCCTGTGGAACGTAGCTCATCACAGACTTCTTTGCATTCGTCGCCTTTCGCGAGCCATTCGGTCCAATATCTGAGACTTGTGAAACACACGTCACAGAAAAGAGTCAGCATTTTCTGAGATCGCATTTTAGAAGTCTGATACTGATGCATACCTGAGTCTGAGTCCAAGTTTTTGTTCTGCTAGGTTTTACAGTCAATTTTATAAATTCATGCTCAAAAAGGGCACACAAGTGCCTTACAACAAATGCAAAATTAACAGCTTGATTTTAGTATGCAGTACGCTCACCTTTTATTTTTAACGCGATCAAGGGTAAAGTGTCCAGTACTACAAACTAAAAATAAACGGTACATCAAAAATACAGAACTCTTATATGGATGTTTGTATAGGGTACAGTCCTGAAAAGTGTTACCCCGGTATGAACATCAGAAACATAGGACTGTTTATCTTGAAATTTGAATACTAACAGTCCCTTTGAATTTGGAGTCTCCACTTGTAAAGAAACGAGTTTGAAAGGATCAAGCTCTGAACAACAACACCATCACACAATTACAATCCCACACACACACATAGCAGCATGGACCGGGACTCGTTCGTGACCATGGACATGGACGCCGCCATGGCGGACGTCTCGGGGGCGTCGGCGGCGGGCGGCGGCCGCGGCGCCCACGAAGAGAAGTTCCGCGTGTACAACGACGCGCTGCTGCACGCGGCCGCGTGCCAAGAGCCGCACTGCCAGGCGCACAGTGGCCGGTGTCACAAGGTCAAGGCCAGCATCGACCACTTCGTGCGCTGCTACGGCCCGCGCCGCAAGATCTCGCCCATCGAGAGGTGCGTGCATGCATGCGTGTGCATGTGTAGACTTGCGTGCTATGTGTGTATGACTGTGTGGCTAATGTGTGCAACTATACGTATTGTCCGGATACGTAACTGTAGCTGTGACTCGTGTTCCAAGATCTGGGGCCTGCTGTGCTTCCACGCCAAGACGTGCGCGACACCCTTTGGACAGCACTGTGTCGTGTCGCAGTGTGACTACCTGCGCGAGAAGATCGCGCGCAAGCGCGAGCGCGACCAGGCCGAGCTGCGCGTCGCCAAGGAGCGATTACAGAGCAAGATGGACGAATGGCCCGTCGAGCGCCGTATCGCGCAGGTCGAGGCCGACCGGCAACACGTACTCCAGGTGATCGCCGAGATCCAGGCCCAGCGTGCGCAGCGGCAGGCGAACTGAGAACACAAACACCCACACACACAGCGCCAGCCGCAAGACAGCAACGAAGAGGCGTGCGCAATGATCAATGCTGAGAAAGTCCCAGAGGAGCTCTTCACACACGAAGCGAGAATGGACATGCAGGTGCCTCTCTTCATGCCGTGATTCATCCTACCGTATCTGTATCGCTCATATGTGTTTCTGACTGTCTGGACAGGTCGATAGATGAGAGTGCAAGTGGTTCGTTCGTTGTTGCTGGCGTCTCAATGTTGCGCGTTTTCAATGTTTATGTATCTATCGCTTCTGCGTGTTGGAGAGAGAGAGCAATGTTGAGAACCTGCTGCGTGTATGGTCTGCTGATGTGTCTGCGTATGAAGCAGGTCTCGCTTGTGGCAGTCGAGTCGTCCGTGGACTGGAAGCTGGTGGCGTATACCTGTGGTATGTGGACGGATATGCTTTATGCTGCTTGCTGTATGTTGTTCACAGGTGCACACTCACGTTTGGCTCGGAATGCAGCGAGCGGCTCAAGAGATGCACTCTTGAGCGAAACTGCAGAGCGCGACCGTCTCGAATTAGGCTCTGCTGACAAGGTAACGGCTTCAGCGCCTGAGAAAACCCGTAACGATTCTCAACTCGGGCCATTTCGGCGCCATCAGCGCCCGCGTCCGTTCCCGTCCGAGCCGTCAAGTCGGGTTCTCTGTGTCTCTATCAGCAGCCATCTCCACCAGTCCCAACTCCATCCTGCTCCTGAACGAGATGCAGGACCCCGCGTTTGTCGTCGGCAGCCGCGTCGACGGACTCTACGATGGCAACAGCGACGACATGTGGTACCCAGGCCACATCCAGCGCGTCCACAGCCCTGGCGCCGCCTCAGATCCATCGTCTTACGAGGTGCTCTACGACGACGGCGAGATTGAGTACCACGTACTCCCAGAGTTCCTGCGGGTGCACTTGGTGGGCACGCTCAGTGTGGGCACGCGCGTCTTTGGCAAGTACGCCGATGGCGACGAGTGGTACCCGGGCAAGGTGACCGAGGTGCAGGAGAACGGGCGCTACACGCTCGAATACGACGACTCAGAGGTCGAGGTCGACGTGCCGCTCGCGTTCATCAGAGAGCCCTCGGAGGCGAACTTTGAGTCTACAGGTGTGGTGCATGCCTCTGCACACGACGAGAGCGCCAGTGATCATGTTGATAATGAGCCTGGACGCGATGAGGCAGTCGAGGCGACAATGGTCCCAGATGCAGCATTGGACATTGGCGAGCCAACGTCAGTAACCGATTCGACATTGTCAAGCCACGAAGATGCTGAAAAAGCCTCTCCACCAATGAGCGTGGATGAATCAGTATCAACAATCCCCGACTCCCAACAGCAGCAGCAATATGAGATGGAGCGGCCTCGCTTCCACGCCAAGCCCAAGCCAGCTGACAGTGTTCCATTGGCACAATCACAATCTCGACAAGTGAATCAGCCTGAGCCAGCGATCTACCAGCAGTTCGAGACGGACGAGTACGCAAGCATCGTCGAATCGATCGAGCTGCTGGGTAAGCGGCTGGGGGACGCCACGTCGGTCAAGGCCGTGCTCTCCACGCTCGTGAAGCAGATGCGCGCGTTCCCACAGGTCACAGCCGACCTTGTGCACGAGCGAGGCGGCGAGAAACTGGTGATCGACGTGCTCAAATTCCACGACACGCACGCCGTGATCCAGTGCTACTGCTTCGTGCTGCTGCGGCGGCTCTGCTTTCTGTGCGCCAAGAGCACGCACTTCTTCCTGCGTAACGAAATCATCAGCTTTGTTACGAAAGCCATGAGGCGGTTTGCGGAAGACGCGATCCTCCAGGCCTCGGCGTGCGGCGCGCTGGCCGTGTTCATGCGCGTCCACGCGGGGCTGAATCTGCTTTTGGAACACCGCGTGGCGCAGCTCGTGCTCGCGACCATAGTGTACCACAAGACCTACAGCATCCACACGCGCCAGGTGCACTACTACGCCTGTGAAGGTATGTTTGTATATTCATCCATGCTTTGTATTTCACCAGTCTGGAATTTTGAATGCTGAAGACCACTTTCAAGATCTGACAAAAAAACAAACAATTTCTATATTATCAAAGTGTTGTTGGAACTCTGCGAACTAGGCGATCGAGCGACGCTGGATGCGCTCTGCGGGGACCAGGTGGACTCGGGTCTGAGCGATGTGTCGCCCATCTCGCTGCTGCTCTTCCTGTTGCGTCAGGGGCTGTCATTCGACGACAAGAAAGCCTGTTGCGCCGTCGGGACGCTGCTCATGTGCCTCGCAGCCAGCAACCGGTACGCCGCGGGGCTCATCCTTCGCTTAAACGGATTGCCTGAGCTATCCACAGTCATGGCCAAGTATCCGTCCGAGCCCGGGATCCAGAAATACTCGGCCGGTGCGTCCAAGGAAATCGCGCTTTCCAGTATCCAGAAGCCGTCGCCAGCCAGGAGAGTGAAGGAGACGGCGTCCGAGATCCTCCAAGAGTCCGGGTCCATCGAGGAGCTGCACCATGAGCGGTTCTACCAGGCGAACGGTGGTAGCGGCTCGCGCTACACTGGCGAGGTCCGAACGAACAACAACAGCAGGCCATCGGCTGGTGGACGGAGCCGGACACCAGGCGGTACTGGTACTGGTAAGCGAAAGACAACACCGGTGACAGCAGCATACCCGTCACCGACGCGCGGAAACCCGGCACTGTCGTACAAGGACTCGCTGTCGTTCTCCAAGTTCGCGTCTCCGATCGGCAAAGCGCCGTACCTGCCCTCCAACATGACTTCGTTTGCTTCCAACACCATGACAGCCCAACAGCAACGCAGCAGTCTCGTGATCCTCGATGGCAACGCCTACAACGCCTACAACTCGGACCCATATGACCGCAAGCAGTTTGTCAAGGAAGAACGCCAGTCGCTGCTCTTTGAGACCTATGGTGTCCAAGACAGCGGTGGCGGTGGCTTTGTGAGAGAGAACCCAGGATCAACACGAGCAACTCAGGGTATTAAACGCAAACAACTCAAGACGCACCTGGTCTCGGCCGCCGAGTCCACGTGGGCCACGCCGGTCGTGTCTCCCAAGAAGCTGATGCGGGACGATATGCTCTCGAACCCAAGCGTGTCCTCAAGCCAGCCGTTCTCGAGCCGATCGGATATCATCGACATGGGTTCGTACGCGCCTGGCTCACGACGGAACTACGAGATGACGAACGAGCCGATGGTGGACGACGAGACCAGCGACAACCAGTTCTACTATCAACAACAACAGCAGCAGCAAGCTTCGTATCGTTCCTCTGAGCTCTCGCCAACCTCAGGGCGCGCTCAGGAACAGCAGCACGCGGCCAAGAAGAAGAAGAAGAAACACACAACTTCGAGTGGCCGCGAGCCGTCGTTCCAGATCAAGATTGAGAACGAGACCCAGCTGCGCATCTCGAAAGAGGTGCGCTCGCCCTTTGCGTCGCCCATTTCGCCCTCGCACAAGCGCTCCAAGGTCAGCACTGCTTCAAAGGCTGGCACGAGATCATCAGCTGTATACCGAGGCTCATCCCATGGCTGTCAGCAGCGAGCTAGCGGCAGTAGTACCATGAAAAGGCCAGTGAGGCAGGACGAGTCGCTGAATGCCTACGCCGCCAAGCTTTTCAACGAACGGAACTTTGGCCTCGATAGTGACAGTCATAGCAGTGCAGACTTTGTGAGAAGTGGCGGTGGTGGGACCACAACCGCCACCCTCTCGGCCCGAGAACAGGCCGAGATCCAGGAGCGCGAGCGCCTGAGCTTTGCCGAAAAACTGCACAAGATGATCGACAAGGCTAAGTCGACGCTCGCGGTGAGCAACGTCACCGCCAGTGAGCCCACGGCTCGGTCCTCGCGGTCCACGACGTCCTCGAAATCGTCGAAATCGTCGAATGGCTCGAAATTGTCGGCAGCACCACGAGCCCCAGCTCAAGAGGGACTCGTACCACAAGTAGCTGTTGGTGAACGGCCAGTGGTACCAGCTATGAAGAAGACCCGCGTACCATCATCAGGCACAACGCCTCGGAAGACTGGGAGAGAGACGGCTGGAGAGGCTACGGTGGTGAGTACTCTAAGTGAATTATCGACCTCCAGTCAACCAAAGTCTCAAGCTGGCGAGCTCAAGAAGAGTCACATCTCTGGGAGCAAGATCTCGAGTCTATCAACGCCCAAGCGGCCCGTGGCAGCGTTGCCTGCACCCTCAGCCAAGAGCAGCACTGCAACTGGGAGTACGAGTCGAGCGATCAAACCCGAGCCTGGGCGACCAGTGCAGACGCCGAAATCGGCTTCCAAGATGAAGCCTGTAGTGGGTTCAATCAAAAGTGCGACGCTAGCTGCACCAGTTTCAGTACCAGTATTTAAAGAGGCGAAAGGTGGCGATGGAGACGACGAGAAGAGCCCGGTGTTGGTCAGCGAGCAGGAGGCGAGCCAAGAAGACACCGCTGCCGTCTCAGCTATGGTAGCCGAGTCGATTGTTGAACCTTCTAGTGAAGTCAGCCTTGAAGATCGAGTTGAAGACGAAGTGGGGACAACTGAGAAGGACAACCTGGAAGTCGTACCTGCTATTGTCCAGCAGCTCCAAGAACCGCAGTCTGAGAGTCTACACGCGGACGAGAAAGCAAGTGAAGGCACTCCTGCTGAGTCGCAAGAAGCGATCATTAAGAGCGTGGTGTCTGTGCCTGTGGACGACACCCAAGAAGCTACTTCACCTGCAAACGAGGACGCTGTCGAGAGCGCCAGCGTTGACGAGGCAACTCACAAGGAAATTGTTGCATCGGTGGATTCGGTGGACGTGCTAGAACCAATGGTGTCGGCTGACACTCCATCTGAAGCTGGTGATTCTGCGTCGCCTGACCTCGAGGCTGCCGCTGAAGCCGAAGCTGAGGCCAAGCCTGACACTAGAGAGCCTGCAGAGTCGAGTGTTGCAGTGGTGGAGAAACCAGTCGCAGTGGTCAGCAGCAGCAGTGATGCTGATGCGGACGTACCGCCGTCGCCAGAAGTTGATGACGCCGCCCCAGTGGACGACATTTATGCAGACGAGTACAACGAATTTGAGGACAACGCCGCTGGTGACGAAGCAGTGGCTGAGGCTCTCGGCGAGTCGATCGCTGACAACGCCCAAGACCAGCTGAACGGCAAGGCTTCGCTCGACGACCTCCTCACCATGGCTGATCAGATAACTGAGGTTCCTTTGCCTCCAGAGCCAGAGCTGTTACCCGCTGGTGATGGAGTGGTCGAAAAAGCAGCTGAGCCAGATTCAACAATGTCGAGTCATGAAGACGACCAACCGCCTGATGAGCAGACGCTGAGCTGCTGTAAGAGTGGCGAGGACTTGGATACTGTCGAGTCGACTACTGAGCTTAAAGCACCTCCAACCGAGAATGTCGTTGAAGCTGTACCAGAGCCGCAAACTGAAGTAGGCCAGTTGCAGCCACCGAACGAGTCTATAGCCGGAGATGCTTGTGGAGAGCTCCTTGTTGCTACAGATGACGATATTGCTACGGCTGCCCTGCTAGAACCGGCAGTCGGCATTGATGAGCAAGGCGAAATCTTGGCCAGTGTGTCAGAGAACGCGGTGGAGAAGGACGTCACTGAGGACAGCAATACAGTCGCGTCTCTAGCTGAGGTGCAGGTGACCAAGGAAGATGAGCCAACCGGCGAGGCAGAACGTATCCCGTCTTCCGAAGACCAAGCTGAGAGCTCCGAGAAAATTGTTACAGCAGGTGCAGTTGAAGATGAAGTGATGTTAAGCCCTGAAGCCGACGAGACTGCTGCTCCGATTGATTCCTCTCTACAAGTTGTCGAGGAACCAGAGACTTTAGCTGATGCGATTGAGTCTGAGGAACCAGATGCGGATAAAGCAAATGAGGCTGACGCTGCCAGTGAGGAGCGTCCCATGACTAGTGGTGTAGATTCGTACGCTGAAGATGGCTTTGACTTTGAAACAGAGGGAGAAGAAGGCAGTGAAGTGACACATGATGCAGAGATAGCAGAATCGCCAGCGTTAGAATACTCTCCAAGCCAGGAAGACGCTTACAGAGTTGGTGATGAAGTCGGGACTCCACTGCAAGCAGCTGAACCGACCGATTCAACGGAGCTACCCGAGGAGCCAGTAGCAGATACAGAAGCTGCTGTGGAAGTGGAAGGAGACCAAACCGATGTAAACGAGCGATATCAAGTGGACAGAAAGACAAAGTGGACAGACGACGAGGCTGAGCCGGGCAAGTTGGGCGAAGGTGAAGTCGTTGAGAGGAGCTTAGAGGTCGCTTTCGAGCCCGCGAGCGATGAAACCGAGCTGCCGAGTGCCACTGAAGAAGTTGTCGAGCTCTCTGATACTGTGCAAATAGACGACGCAGCGATGCCAGTAATTGTGACCCCCGATGCTGAAGAGACGAAGCGGCGTGGCGACGCTGTTGAAGCGACTGTCGATGGTGCTGAATTGGTCAATGGTGCTGATTCGACTGTCAATGGCATTGAAGCGGCTACTGATGGTGTTGAAGCGACTACTGCTGATGCTGCTGTACCATCAGCAGAGGAGTCGACCCCAAACGAAGTCGCGCAGACTGAAGCAGCAACGACAGAAGATGATGAAGCCGATGAGTACAGTGACGACTATGGCGATGCGGATTTCGAGGAGACGGTGAAGAGCAGTGCTCAAGAGGCTGGTGCTTCTGAAAGTGAGAGCTTTAAGTCGCCAGCATTGCTAGAAAGTGGTGCTGGTGATGAGAGTGCGCCTCCTGATGAAGAGACCGCGGAAGCTGGAGCTGTTGACTCTGAAGATACCGAGCCAGAGCAGAATGCATCAACTGCGATACCTGGTGCTGGTGATGATCCGAGCATCATTGATTTAGCTGACGCCCCAGAAAAGCCCACAGCCGGCAGCGAAGAGGCTGGTAGCAGTGTCGTCCTACTCAACGATGCAGTCGACAAGCTCGACATGTTTGTCATCCCCGTTTTGTCTGAAGAAGCTCCATCGGAAAGTACTGAGGATGAGCAAGTCACGATTCAGTCAGTGCTTAATGACGAGAGCTCGAATGAGATCGCCCAAGTGTTGGAAAAAGCCATCGAATCTGAGACAGCAGAGTCACTCGTTGACGAGCTTGTTCCTTCTGTCCCAGCTGTCGATGCCGTCGATTCACCGAACGACGAAGCACAAGATGCTGCTGCGAACCCCGACATTGAACCTGTCATTGAAAGCGTCGAGAGCGTTCCGGAGATGGTTGAGGACGCGATAGTTGCTAGAGAGGACTTCGTATTGGAGGATGAAGCGAGCGATGCTCTGGTAGAAGCCACGGCTGAAGGCGAGACAAGCCCAACAGAGGCCACAGCTGAAGACGCGACGAGGTTTACCGAAGTTGAACAAGAAGATGGCGACAAAAGTTTCGAGATCTACGGTGACGAAATCGAATTTGTTGGTGAATCGGAAGCCCCTCAGAGCGAGCCGATCGAGACGGAGGCTGAGCTTCCAGTTGCCACCGAGTTTACGCCTGCAAGTGAGATGAGCGGTGCTGATTCGGGTGCCAACGAGATAACCGAGATGGACGAGCAGCCTATTGATACAACGACTGCTGATACTCCTGCCGATGAAATCGTGGCTGCTGTGAGCGAGGAGGATCCAGTTGTATCAGCTGATAGTGTTGCAACATCAGCAGAAGACGCGGCCCAGGGTGAGGAGACGGAGAATGACTTGGCAGTGGAATCTGTTGTGCCACCGAGTGCTCAAGTTGACGCTGAGCAATCAGACGCATCCAATCAGGTTGCAAACGAAGAAGAGTACGACGCAAGAATGACTCCTGAATCACCTGTAGCTGAAGAACAAGAGCAGCTGGATGATGTCTCGATCAGTGCAGACACGAGTGTCGGAGAAACTGTCAGTTCTGTCGACGAGCCTCCGTACGAGTACGAGTACAGTGGTAATGCTGCTGCTGCTGCTGAAGAGGAGACTTCCAGCACAACACCATCTGACGTGCACTCCGGGGAACAACCTGCTTTTGATGTCGAGTCTGATGAGCCAACAAACATTGCTGACGATGAAAGCATTCCCCTGGTCTCAGGCTCGATCGCTAGCGCTGCTACTGAGTCTGAGTTTGCTGAGCCCGCCGTGGAGGAGACTCATCCAGAGACTGAAGAACCAGTCGGCAGTGTTGAAAGTGTGGTGGTGAATGAAGGAGTCGAAGAAGACGTCAAACATGAGCTGTCAGTGATCGCTGGTGGTGATAGTAGCCCCATTGAAGCAGCCGGTGACTTCGATGAACCAGAGTCTGCTGTTGTTCCATCAGATGAAGCGCAAGAACCGGATGCGGACGAGGACTATGAAGGCTTTGATGAGGACGAGGCTTTTCAAGGACCACCGGAGGCTGTCGAGTCACCAACTGACGAACCAAATTCTGCTCAGTTAGTGAGCTCTGCTACCACTATACCTAAAGCTGAAATCGATACGAATCCAGATAAGAAGAGTGGCGAAGCTGGCAGTAGTGACTCTGCAGCAGCAACAGCAGCAGCTGAAGGCGCAGAAATCGTAACTGGCGGTGATGAATCCGAAGCGCAGCAGCGGGAAGAGGCAGAGGAAGCCACACTCGCAGATAACGTGCTCCAGGAGGACCGACCTACATCATATGAGTCGACTGCTGCTGCTGATTTAAATGAGATGGCCGAGACTGCTGTCGAACTGGCGCCTTTAATCGCTGCTTTGGATGACGAGGTCGTGAATGCAGCGTCTGACGAAGAAGAGCAACACGTGGGAGATCCTGACTCTAGAGAGCCCGAGCCAGCAGTGGAGAGTTCTGACGCAGAGTTGAACCAGTTCGTGGAAGGTGCAGATGAAGTCACTACTCCGTCGGCTGAGCCAGAGATTGATGGCGACGAAGCGGTTCCTGAGAGTGGAGAAGATGCAGATGCGCAGCTTCTCGAGTCCGAGTACGTTGATGTGGTCACCAAAGATGGGGAACCGACTGCTGCTGCTGCTGCTGAGGATAGCAACACAGAGCCAGAGACGTCGAACTCGCTGTCACCTGAGCTGGATAAAGTAGATGAAATCGCAAGGATAGGAGCGCAAACTGTTGATGAGAACCCTGCAACCGAGAACACTGACGAAGCGCCTCAAGACACCATTGCTGAGCAGCATTTGTCAGCTGAGAGCGAGACGCAGCCAGAGGTTGCCTCGTATGGCGATTTCGAAGATCCAGTTGACCACGAGACTGTTCTTCCTCTTTCAGAGAGCGAGTCAGCACTGTCGAAGACGGCCGACAATGTCGAAGATGAGCCACGTCAGGTTGTCTTCGACACTAAATCAGCAGAAGCCGTGACCCATGAGACGGAGCCACCACTGGCTATTGAGGATTGTGGTCACGAACCAGCAGATAGCATCGACTCGGAGCCGATTGAAGCCGTCGTTGAGCTAGCAGCAACGATTGAACCAGCGATTCTCGAACCAAGTCCGTCTGAGCTTGTTGAGGCAGCCTTAGCGACTGACCCAGACATTGCTGAGACAGAAAACGTTCCTGCAGCTTCTGTCGATTTGAATCCAGCAGAAGACCATATTTCGAGTGAGCTTGTTGCTGATAATACCGATTTTGAGTCCGATCCAGTCAACAGCGAGAGCACAACCATGGAATCTGAGCAACCTGACAGCGAAGGCGTAGAACCCCAGGTTGTTCAGGAAATCGAGGCTCCAGTTGAAGATGCTGATGTTGAGACTGAGCCAGTCAACAACGAGGAGAGCAAGACCACGGAAGCTGAACAGCCTGGCAGCGAAGAAGAGCCACATACTGTTCAAGAATCGAGCAAGGTGGTGCCTCCAGTTGAAGATGCTGGTGAAGCAGCAACAGCTATTGCAGAAGGCGCAGCGCTGACTGGCCCAGGACCCGATAGTGAGTCAGAGTCCGTACGAACAGATGAAGAGACGACTGGCAAAGATGCAGCGCAGTCCATTGGGAACGATGCTCCTGGAGACACATATGGTGTTGAGGAGGAACAATTTGAAGTACCCGAACCAAGCGATGAGACTACTGACGAAGCCATTGCTGCTGACTCAGTGCCGGACAGCGAGCCAAGGGAACCAAAACCAGATGAAACTGTCGTTGCTGATGAGTTTGAAAGCGAACCAGAACACGCCGAGACAGCGACTCCGTTATCAATCGATGAATCAGCAGCAGTCCAAGACGCCCAGACGGATGAACAGCAGCCAGAAGCTGACGAAACCGAGGCTCCGAAGATTGACCAGTACGACGACATCGAGGCCGAGGTGGTCGCAGTGGTTGAGGATTCTCCGTTATCGCCTGAATCGGCAGACGCCTACGATGAGTTTACAGTGGAAGCTGAGCCAGTGGTCCTCCAGGTCCAGCCTTCTAGCGAGGAGCTGGTAGGTGATGCCGTCCCACCAGCCATGGGTAGCGAGTCCCCAAGCCCAGATCTCTACGACGACTTTGAGACAAACGACGACGAAGCTTCGCCTATAACAACTCCTGTAGAAGGGAAGGCCGACGAGCCAGCAAGCGACCCCACGGTAGTCACCGCTGAGGACGATGCGGACGAGTACGCTGACGAAGAGGCCGAGTTCAACGACTTTGAAGACGACGACGATGGTTCCGAAAAGCCTGCGCCTTCATCGATTTCTCCATCTGTTGTTGTCCCAATTGTTGGAAGCCCAGCGATACTCTCGACTGAGTCGACGCCACGAGAGATCGAGGATGACCTCGTCGATGTCGAGCCGCAGCTGCGAGCGGAAGATCCCAGCAGTAGCAGTGCCAAAGAAGAAGTCTTGGCCGACGACGAAGGGGACTACGCTGTCGAAGAAGAGGAGTTTGAAAGTGATGAGAAGCCCAGCGCTGCGGTTATTGGTGTCGCTCCGCAGCCATCAGTGAAGCCACCAACAGCGATAGAGAAACCCACAAAGGAGGAGGACGAGGATGCGGAGAACGAGTACGAGGCCGACTACGACGACACAGACGATTTTGAGGACTGAGACTTAGCCAATTATTGTCAGCCACCCATTCAGTCTTAAGTAAATAATAATGTGTAAAAACAAATAGCCCGTTCAACCGATGTTCACCAAAGCTCCCTCTTATTCTGCTTTAAAGAAGTCGCTCTTCCCGCCGGTCTTCTCGACGAGCCGCGTGCTCTCGATCACGATGTCGTGCGAGAGCGCCTTGCACATGTCGTAGACGCAGAGCGCGGCCACGGACGCGCCCGTGAGTGCCTCCATCTCGACGCCCGTCTTGTGGGTCACGCGCACGCGACACTCGATCTCGATGGCGTCGGGCCCGCTTATGCGGATGTCGACTTGACAGTCCTCGATGGGCAACGGGTGGCAGAACGGGATCAGCGCGCTCGTCTGCTTGGCGCCCAGCACGCCCGCGATGATGGCCGTCGCGCCGATGGGGCCCTTTGGGCCCACGAGGAGCTCACTGTCGGCTTCGCCGCCGAGCCGACGCAGCTCGGCAAGCACGGCCGGCGGCAGCCGGATGAGCGTGCGCGCGGTTGCCGAGCGCTGTGTCACGCGCTTGGCGCCCACGTCCACCATCTGCGGGGCGCGCCCATTGCGCGACAGGTGCGTGAACTTGGACGCGTCAACGTCCGCAGACGAACTGAAGCAGCGGCTCGCTGGCGTCATGCGCGCGACACGCGAGCGAAGCCCCAGCTTGAGCAACTTCATCATGGCCATTTGGGATTTTGTGTAAAAATGGCGATCCGTTTCAGATGAGCATCACGTGACCGTTTAACCGAATCTGGATAAAGAGCTCAAGGCGGAGTTGGACATCTTGATATCATTCGTGAACACGGCGCACCACATCCGTACAAGTCCAAGCTGATGTAGGCTACACGCTCAAGTTGCAAAATAATCACATGAAATTGATGTCCTTATTGTTGCTTTAGAACTCCCTCAAACACCTTCATAGCCAACTGGTAAGACTGAGCTATAGAGATCCTCAGCAGCAGTCCACATCTAGTAGTACAGTACACTGATCGCACACTCTCTAGTCTCTCATCAGATGACACGTCTTAAAAGAACGCAGCAGCGATGGCCACAGCGACCGCACCCGAGGCCAGAGCGACCGAGGACGCGCCGGACTTGGCGGTCGTGGGCGCCGGCGTCTTGGCGGCCGACGGG
>JAASFV010000151.1:0-36080 GCA_023334015.1 Globisporangium paddicum
CCAATATGGTGATCGATTGATTGATTGATTGGCTTGGAGCCCAAGTGTAGCCATCTTGGCTATTTTTAGCTCATGGGTATCCGTTTTCTAAAGATAGATCGCGATCTTTCTCATAGCAGATCAAATGGGTGGCCTCAGCTGTTTGGTGATGTACATTGCGCATTGCAGAACTCCATCCATCCACTAGTGAACGCGCCTCTCTCTGTGAGCACACGTTCATGGCTCGTTCTTGCGTCGCTTCAGCAGTTGCATGTCCGCGTGTCTCGAAAGTGACTGGTGCCCGTGAAGCTGTCTAACGGGCTCATCAATAGCACGCGTCAATCTCGATATCCTGAGTATATGAGTACGTACAGCTGAGCCAAGAAGGCTGATGTCTCTGGAGTATGGGTGGATTGTGGCACGCTGGGTTCGACTGTTCTTGCCTCTCCTGTCAAAAACAAATAGAGGCACAAAAGGATTGAGAGGAGAATACAGGGGCTGCCTTTCACTGGTTTCTATTACACACTGGCACCGGCTTGGCCTTGGTCTAGATATCGAGGTCGTCGTCGAGATCGTCATCGTCCCAGTCAGGGTCATCGTCATCGATGAAGAACAGATTGTTGTTGCCATTCGCCACAGGGTTCGCATGACTGGACTGCGCTGCGCCACCATTAGACAGGCCCTGGTGCATGTATGGCAGTTGCACTTTGCTCTTGGCGAGTTGCTCCTCCACCGAGATGGACAAGTTGAAACTCACATCCTCCTGGCGCACGGGTAGCACTGCTTGGTGTTGAGAATTCAGGTTGCTGAAAGAAGAAGCGCTAAGGTTGCTAGGGTGCTGGTCACTGGCCTCGGACGCCTCGCTGGTAGGCTTAGCCGTCGTAATATCAACTTTGCTAGCGCTCTCCTGTTTCTTCTTCTCGGCCTGGGCTGCAGTGAAGAACAGCATGCGGTCACCGGCGATCTGGAAGTAATCCACACTCTCGCTGCTCCGGCCATTCTAAGAATATTTAAGACAATCACAGTTAGACAATTCAGCAGGCGAATGTATCAAGCAATTCCATTTTTCTTGGATTACCTTTTTCTGCCGCAGCAGCAAGACCAGCCCGTGCATGTGCTTGGGGACCTCGCGCCGGCGCTCCTTTGCCAGGATCGAGTACGCATTGAGCGACGCCGGGGTCTCCACGATCACGACGGCCGTGGACTCGGCTGTGAGCAGCTGACGCGTCGTCACGGACTGCGTGCTGGCGTTGAAGCGCACGATCAGCGAGCCAATGCGGACGTCCTGGCGCAGTTCACGGAGGAACAGCAGCACCTTGGGCACGGGGCACTGCTCGAGCACGACGTTGAGCGAGTCGAGCACCACGACCACGGGACGAGCTGCCGGTGACGAGTCATCGTCAGTTCGAGCACGAGCAGTGCAGGTACTCAGGTTGGCTTGGATGTCATCCTGGAGGCGAGTTAGGAGCGGACTGGTAGCTGCTGGGGATTGGAGCAGGCTCGCGGAGAAGAACGACGCGTCACTCGAGTAGTCGACGTGCACGAGTTTCTTGGACGCCTGGACTGTGGTGGCGAGCAGCGCCGAGTCCTGTAAGCGTCATTAGTTTAGTGAACATTATTATTTGGTAGGAATTTTGCACGATAAGCTTGATAATAATTATGATACACAAAGCGAGCTCACCAGCGTGAAGAGTAGCACGTGGCTGGTCTTTCGTGACTGCAGCGTCTGATTCATAGTAAATAAACGTGCAGATATAGTTATTCAGCACACAGTAAAGCTCAGTGGATGTATGCATGCTACCATGTTGACGATGGACGCGAGCACAGCGCGCGAGGCGCCGTGCGCCTGCTGATTCTCCTGCACGACCACGAACTCGCAGCGCGCACTCTGCGACCATGTGGATACGCCAAAGCCATTATTGCTGCTGCTGGTGGTGGTGGTCTGAGGCGCGAGCGCGTCGGCCGTGACGCACTTCTGCGTGAAGAACTCGTCCATCTGTGCGGTTGTCTTGTGTTCAAGACAACCATCCTTTTTGACTTGGCTAGAGTATGGGAAAAGCTGCCCTGTCCATTTTTCCTAAAATTCATTTATGATATCAATGACAGTACAGTGGCCTAATATAGTGTGTAATAATCTGAATAGTGTGGACCACCTTACAATGCAAATTTGTTAAAGTGAGGTGAGTTATAGTGTGTACCACGCTATATTAGGCCCTCCCAAAAGTCCAAAAGCCAAAAAGCAACTTCGTAGTTCGAGCCCTGCGGCATGCATGCTTCACATGTGCCAACGTCTATCTGCATGTGGAGACCGTTTTATGTCTCGTGAGTGGCCATCCGATGTCGTCACGGAGGACGAGCCACGCTCGGCCCCACGAACGGCGGGTACCTGGTCGCGAGCGAGCCGGACGATGACAATGACGCGATCCTGTACATGCGCACGTACGACCTGTCAATCACTGACGATAAGTACTACCAGACGCTGCGCGTGTGAGTCTTTGGATATGACGAGAAGAACCGCCCGCTGAGCGTGGACGAGATGCTTGAGAACATTGCGCAGGATTACGCGAATCGCACGGTGACATTGTACTGCGCTTGTCGGTCACGTGTAGGCGTTGTTCTGTATCAACCTGAGCCAAAGCAGAGGCGCGCCCGCACGTGTCGATGAGATCTTGGCACCGTCTCTGTGGGGCATCGGGGCGTCCCAGAGCCTCGATCCTTCGACCAAGAGCCAGAAAGACAACAGCACCACTGAAGCGTCAGTGCCGTCAAGCTACGAGCTCCTGCACCTACTGTATCTTGTTATGGGAGGCGACTGTCTCTTCTCGGTGCACGACTGGCACCTACACCACACCTACCATAACGCGCCACTCTCATACATAATACTTGCTCTGTATGAGAGTGGTGCGTGATGGCGGTTGTCTCACGAGACCGACGGAGCGCATGGGGCAATGAAGAGGTTGATGCTATGCCGCTGCGGTCGCTCCGGTAGAAGTGCGAACGAAATCCCTAATGAATAGCAGCGCTTGTATGTGTGTGTGTCATTTTGGCCTCGTACATGATGGCGAAATGTAGCCATATTGCAGCTTCAACATGACACATTTATGTACATAGCATACTTGGTAAAGTATCGATTTTTCATTTTGTATCAATAATGAAGCCATAATACACCTAATTGAGCTTACACAGTATATTTTCCGACTCTTTTTTGGTCGACGCGTGACTGAACCCATAATGTAAAAGCCACCAACACCCCTCTCTGACTAGTGGAAGACCTCTCATCCACCCATCCGCAACCGCAGAAGCCAAGCAGCAAGACAACGACATGGGAGCGAAGGGGCACTCTAACGAGCACCAGCTGGCTCTCTTGAGGCGGACATCGCTGGCAATCAGCTGCTTCATCGCCGCCGCCACGCCTCTACGTTTACAGGCAAGCGCTGCGATCGCAAGTGATCCGAGTCATTCTCCATTCTTCAATTCACCGCCTCGACAGCACATCAGTCTTCTCGTGCCCGCCACAAATCCCTCAGTGATGGTGCTCAGCATGAGGCGTGTGGCTACAGCGCTCGTGGTGCTTGCTGCGGTCGTGACCACGCTCACGAATGCTCAGTTCACGTTCGCATCGATCCCGAAGCTACACTCACAGGACTCGAGACGATCAGCTCCTGATGCCACCACTGGTTCGACTGAGCGCAATGTGAAGACGCAGGCGGCTGTGAAGGAAGGAGGGTACTCGTTCGACGACCTGCCTGTGAGCTCAAAGAACGGTGGCTATGCTCAGCGGCCGCCGGCGAGTCCAGCACCTACCACACTGACTGCAGACATGAGTGGGGGGACGAACAACACTGTTGTGAAGTCGTTGGGCAAGACTCAAGTAGCTGGAAAGCCAGTCCCACCGAAGCCCAGCGATGACACGGATCCAACGCAATCGGAGCTGGAGACCCCGTCCAAGACCCTGACTGGAGCTTCACTCGGCGAGAGCCAAGTGGCAGGACGCCCAGTCAAGGCAACGCCGACGCCAGCCCCAACACTATCGTACGATGACGATGATGAAGACGACGATAGTGAGAGTGAAGATGGCGATATCGAAGAGAGTGACGATGGAACCGACGAGGCCTCCATCCCAAAGCAGTCCGACGTCTAGAACTCCGTGTTTCATGTGTATGTCGTTCGTTTATAAATGATTGGCTAGCGTGCGTTCCCTACCAGCCAACTATTTTATAAGAAAGTGATTCGCGTCTTATATTCTTCAAAGCTGCTGATGTGGCTATCCTTTATCAGACGAAACTCTACCGGTTGCGGATACGCTCAATGTCGAGCGCCTTCATCTCGGAGAGATACAGTGGGTTGACGCCCGAGCTCACGAGGTCCTTGACCTCCTCGAGGCGGATGCGCTCGAGCTTCTCGAGCTCCCTCGTGAACTCCTGTTTGAGCGCCTGGCCCTCTTCTTGCTTGCGCACGAAGGCCACCTTTTTGAGCTTCTCCTTATCCTCGATCTGTTCCTGGAGCACCTTGCGGTGGCCCATGCTCGCGACCTTCTTGAGCTCCTCGTGGTGCTTCACGCTCGATTTTTCGCTCTCGACTTGCGCCATGATGGACTCGTACTCCTGCTTCTGCAAAGTGGCCTCTTTGATACGTGCGCGCTGGCGGTGCAGGGCCTGGGCCTCACGGGCGCGCCGGAGCTCTTCCATCTCGGTCTTCTGCTTCCTCGCAAGCGCTAGGTCAGCGTCGCGAGCCTGCCGCTCGCGGGCCTCGGCGGCTCGCTTGGCGCGCAGCTCGTCGAGCTCCGCCTTTTCGTTCGCCATCTTCTCTTGCATCGAGCGCAGTTTGGCGGTGCGCAGCTCGGCCTCGTGGCGCCGCGCGGCCTCCTCGTCCTCAAGACGCTTCATGTCCTCGGCTTTCTTGACCTGGTAGGCGATGATGCGCTCGTCCTCGGCCTTGATCTGGCGCTGCAGCTCGTTCTTGCGGGCCTTGGTGTCGTCGTTGAAGAGCCGGATCTTCTCCATGGTCTGGTGGGCGTGCTCGGCCTTAAGCCGCTCCTTCTCGGCGGCTTCCTCGGCCTGCCTGCTGATCTTGGCGAGCATTTCGCGCGCCTCCTGGGCCGTCTGCTCGGTCTCGCGCTCGCGCTGGCGCTTGCGCTCGGCGATCTGGTCCTCGAGCACTTTTCGGTCAGCGATGCGCTTCTGCTTCTTGACCTCGTCGACGTCCTCCTGGCGCCGCAGGCCCTCGAGGCGCTCGACCTCCATGAGCACATTCATCTTCTCGTCGTACACGTGGCGCTCCTCCTCAATATTCTCCTTGACCTTGAGCTGCTGGTCGCGAATCGTGAACGCCTGCGCGCGCGCGCCGAGTGTCTTCATGAGCTTGACCGTGTCGTGCGTCTGATCCTTGAGTGCGCCCGCGCGGCGCAGTGTCTCGCGCTTCTCTGCCTCGAAGATCTGTTCGATCTCGCTCTTGGGCGCGCGGCGCGCGGCCTCCTCGCTCAGGCGCATCATGTGCTCCTTGCGCGCCTTGGCAGTCAGCCGCTGCCGCTCGAGCTCAGCGTCGCGCTGCGCCTCGTAATCCTCGAGCTCGGCGGCCGTGAAGATGCGCGTCTCATGCTTGATGCGTGTGAGGTCGTTGTCGCCCACGACCACGGTGGGCTTGTGAGCCGGGCCAGTGGCCCGCTTGGCCTTGCGCGCATTCGCGCTGTTGCTGCTGGTGTTGTACTGGCTGTCGGCGTCGCGCTCTTGGTTCCCACTCGTGTGCGAGCCGCCACCGACAATGTCTCTGTCCACGTGAGATAGACACAGAGGTTAGTATCACTTTGTAGAGCCATGCTGGCTGATATACGCACAGTTACTACCTTCCAGCCTGGAGCGTGCGGTCGTTCTTGCGGCTCGTGACGCTGTGCTTCTCGCCGAAGAGCGTGTCGTCGACCTGCGGCGAGTGCGCGATGCGGCGATACCGGCGCGCGCCACTGCCGCTCGTCGCGCCGGGCACATGGTTGGAGTTGGAGCCTCTGCTGGACGCCGAGTGCGTTCGCGCGCTCATGCTCGCGTCGTATGTACTAGGTAGGAGGCTGGGTGTGCTCGAAGAGCTGCGCTGTGGTGATGAGGCAGCGGCCTCTCTCTCTCAAGCTCAGAGCTCATACCTCAAGCGGCCTGGGTTGGCTATTCTTGCTGCTTCAGAGCTCTAAATAGCAGCAGAGCATTGGTGAATGTAGCCATTTCCCGGGTGCAGATACTTTGTGAACATGTGTTTTTGTGTGTGAATGTAGCCATGTACCGAGGGCAGACAATTTGTGAACATGATCGGCCAATCAGAACACGCCAGCTCCATACGTAGTTCGTATCAGCAGAATACGAAACTTATCTGGTATAAAAGTGAATTAATATCTGATAGGAACCGAGCTATAACAAACATTTACCTGAAATGTATGTGAAATACATATGATATGAACCGATCTACCCCGACTTTCCACCTTTACGAGCCTCTTCACAAGACAAGCAAGCCACGATGGCGAACCCAGAGACGCTCGACGTGGTCGAGAGCGGCAGGAACACGCACGCGGTGCTGCCGTCGGACGCCCAGCAGCAGCAACAAGAGGAGGGTGATGACGCAGCGCAGGCGCAGCAGTCGGCCAAGCTGCTGCTGCGCAAAGTTGCGACGCGCGCGCGCCGCAGCGGCCTGCGCGTGGCGCTGGGCGTGATCTTCTTCTTCGGCTTCTCGTCACTCGTGCTCACGGCGCGGAGCGCATCCTTCACACACGCGTGGCACCGGTCCTTCGGCGGCGGACAATCAGCAACCAGCGGCGGTGGCGGTGGGGCCGCCGCCAGCATCCTGCGCCACACCACGCGCACCGTCGTGCCCGTTCTCGTGCACAGCGATCTGGACCAGTTCGACAGCAACGCCAGCGCCATCGAGGACGCTGAGAACAAAGTGGAGAAGGCCAGCATGGAGTTGCGCTCGATCGATGACACCGAGCTAGCAACAACAGCAACACCAGCGACAACAGCACCCGAGGTGATAACTGCGGACCAAGCGAAGGCAACAGCGTCGCCACCACGGTATGCGCTGCTGCGCGTGATCGGCAACGCGCTGCCGCCGCGCCACGACCCGGCGCGCACGCTGCGCAACCTGCGGTTCATCCTCGAGCACGAGCAACTCGACGCGTCGGCAGCTGAGCTCGCGAAGCACTGGGTCGTGAACCGCATCCTGGACAAAGAACTGCTCGTGCAGATCGTCGCGTTGCTTACCGAGTTCGGCGCAAGCTTCACCGAGATCCCGTTTGATCTACGCGTGTTCGCGCAGCAGCCGTACCGCGTGGTGACGGAGGACGGCGGCGTCGACCGCGTGCACGCTGAGATGACGGGCGACGGTGCGACGCAGGTCCAGGATGACTGGACGCGCGTGCAGCAGCAGAACGAGATCTTCGACGCGAAGAACCGCTACGCGCTGAGCGTCAACGCCGCGCGGAACGTGATGCTCGACATTGGCCGCCAACTGGGCGCGCGCTGGATCTTCCCGTGGGACCAGAACTGCTTCCTCACGAACCAGGCCTGGCAGCTCATCAAGACGGACCTGTCGTATCAGGACAAGCTCGTGGCGCAAGCTACCGATAGCAGTAATGCTGCTGCCCGCGAGTCGCCCCAGCTAAAGTATTTTGTGGCGCCCATGGACCGCCTCGTCCAGGAAAACGACGTGGTGCTCTCGCCCGAGTACAAGGCCGATCCGTGGGCCGAGCCGCAGCTCATCTTCCGCGACGACGCGCGCGAGCGCTTCGACGAGCAGTTCCGGTACGGCAAGCGTGACAAGGTGGCACTGCTCGTGCGACTCAAGATCCCAGGCCCCTGGCGTGAGTGGGGTTGGAGCCGCTGGGAGAAGCAGCGCACGTTCGCCAACCTCTCGAGTGACATTGAGGGCGTCACGGTGCCGCAGACCGGCTACGTCGTGAGACTCTACTCGGGCGTCGCGGGCTTTGAGGTGAATGACAAGGCCGCGGCCTTCTGGCGCGAGCTTAAGCGCGGCGAAGCGGTCGTGAACGTGCTCAACGGCCTCGAGAAGCGTGTGATGAACGAGCTCTTTGCTTTCAAGCCCGAGGCGCTCGCTGTGTACAGCACAGCGAAGATCCAGCAGATGCAGCGCGAGTACCAGGAAAAAGGTTCCAAGGGCACGCTGCACGCACTTGTGACCGACGCGATGCAGGCGCTCCGAGTGGACGAGCTCTGGACAGTCACGAGCAACGAGCCTCTGGACAAATTCAAGCAGCGCAACGTGTTCTCCAACTATTTCGACAAGCCCGAGAGCGGCGACGATGCGCAGTTGATCAAGCACATGGTGTACAACACGACGGCGCTGACACTGGTATGGCAGATCACGGGCGAGCCGCGCTTCGCAGAGAAAGCGGTTGAGGCTTTGCGAGTCTGGTGCATGAACGAGACGACAGCGATGAACCCTGCGCTCCTTGACTTTGCAGACCTGTCGCATCGCGAACTAGAGATTGACAACCCGGCGTACTGGGTCGGCATGGCGAGCGGCATTCGGCATACCGTGATCATTCCGCACCTGCTGGACGCCTTACGGCTGCTGTTTGACGAGACCAAGTTGTCGACTACCGTCCTCTCGGCGGAGACGAAGAAGCAGATCACCACGTGGGTCGCGCAGCTTTACACGTACCTCCGGACCGCGGGCCATCCACTCAAGAAGTTCCACTCGGCGTCGTCGCTGTACGGCCTTCAGTACGACCTGCAAGTAGCGTCCATGGCGGCCTTTCTCAACGACTCGGTCGCGTTCCGCTACACGCTCGGCACGATGCAGGGTCGCCTCGTGACCATGGTGGACGCTGGAGGATACCTAAGTGTCCCCCTGGGCGTCGCGCAGCGACCATACGCGCTGCTGAGTCTCGCGACGTGGGGTCAGGCGCTCGACATTACCCAGCAGCTCAACATGACGGCCCACTTGTTCCAGTTCGACCTCACGCCCGACCGTAAGGAGGAGCTCGTCGCCAGCAACAGCACCACTGTCTCCGAGGGCCTGCTCTGCCGCCTGGTTGCCAGACAGATCCCATGCTGCGATCATCCAGCGAACAGTGAGGACATTGGTGGTGGGGCGCTTTATGAGGGTGAATGCGTCAAGATGCTGCAGAGCGCGACGCCCGTGGACCTATTTATTTACCGCCGCATCGTGCGCCACGCGCTGCCGCAGTGCCCATCGCTCGAGAAGAGATGGTCCTGCGCGAGCCTCGCTGCGATCGAAATCGTGAGTGAGAAGCTCAGCGCCGCGGAACTGAGCCGGTACCAGCTGCCGCCGTATCCGTTCCTGTACAAGTAATAAATCAGCATGGTGGAGAAGAACTCTGTGAGAGTGAAGAAATAATGAGAGAGTAGGTAAAATAAGAGAGAAGATAACTGTTTATATGTTGTGTGGTGGTGTTCTGAAGAGGTCGCTATGGCTGGCGCTCGTGAGGCTCAGCAGATAAAGTCTACTGCTGCGAGTTGCTGCTGGTGATCTGTGTGGTAGAGCCACGGGTCTAGTCTTTGTCTGCTGGCTTCATTCTCGTAGCCGCCACTGATGCTACTTTCCTGGGACGCGTAGTCGCCATCTGTGGCCTTCTTGGTCTTGCTCGTCACCACTGGCAGCAGCAGCAGCTGCGCGTGCGGGTGCTGGATGCAGAGCGGCACCCAACCGTGCTCAAAGTGGAAGAACACGAGCGATGAGACCATGATGCCGAGCATCACGTCCACCGTGTAGTGCTTCCGTCCCGAGACGCAAAGTGCGGCCAGCGTCAGCAGGAACGTGGCTCCCAGTGTCCACCGCAGCCTCGAAAAGCGCGCAAAGTGGCGATCCATCGTGCGCAGGTAGAGCAGCAGCGCGCTGTTTGTGTACGCCATGTGGCCCGAGAAGATGAGATCGCCGCACGAGTTGAACTGGCCGTACATGGGCCCGACGCGCGTGACAATGTCGATCCAGGACGTCGGCGGAAAGTACGTTTCGCTCCCAGGGCGGCAGTGCGGCGCCGGGCCCGGGAGCGACGTGAGCGAGACCGTGAGCATGCGCAGCGCGTACGAAACTGTCGCCACGCGGAAGAACGTCGCGATGACGCGGCAGCGGTTCTCGCGCGTCATGAAGAGCGTCTGCAGCAGGCCGAGCACGGGCATCATAGCCGTGAGGATGTCGCTCAGTGGCCGCCACTTGGAGTCGTCGCTCTGCGCCGGGATGAGCATGAAGCCTAGGTCCCGCAGGGGTGCGCTCGACGGCGCATGCAGGAAGAACGCGATGTTGGTTGAGAAGACCATGGCGAGCGACACGGCGATGAAGATCTCGAGGTGGTCGCCCAGGCGACGCACGTCGTCACCGCACTTCGCGCGCACGCCACTGCGGAAGTAGAGCAGAGAGAGCGTGAACATGGCCCAGAGCGCGCCATTCTTGAGGCGCTTGTGCGGCTCGTCCGGCTCGACCACGAACTTGAAGAAGAAGGTCCAGTCGGCCACCGCGAGCACGACGATAACCACGAGCAGCACCTTCCAGACCGCAAAGCCCAGCACCTCGCGCATGTCGACGCCCCGGCAGAGCGCGCAGAGCCATCCATGAGCGTTCTGGTTCTTGATCTTGACCACCATGTCGTTGTGGCGACTGCTACTACTAGTCTTTGCACTGCTGCTGGCGAGCAGCTTGGAGCCCGAGGCTGTGCGCGTGCACTCGTCACCCTTGCCGCCCATGACGTCGCTGCTGGTGCCCGTGTCGACCGCCGCCGCGTCGTCCAGGTCCAGCGCAATGGTCACCGCCGGGCCCGACATCTTTCGCTTGGTGCGTGAGAAGAAGGACGGGAAGAGCGCCGCCATCGGAAGTGCGGAAACGGACCGGTCGCTGTGACGGCGCGATGCGGATAATGGCTGAGTGAGTGACTGAGGTTGAGCTGGGCGGTGAGATTTATGGATCCTTCAGCTCTATAAATAGCCGCGCCTGCGTCCTTTCGGGATCTTCTTCCTGGGCTGGCTCGTGAAAAAAATGGCGCGAATGGATCGACGGATCGGCTGGGCTGGCGCGAATAGAATGTGCAGCTGGGCGCGGCGGTGCTTATCCGCTGGGTGCTGGTCACGGCGTTGGCTGGGAATAGCGGCTTGCTGATGGCTTGCTGAGAGAGAAGAGTTTGCTGTTGTGTGTAGCTCTTCGCAACGGGATTGCACACGAGGGGTTACGATTGCGTAACTAACCAAACTGGATACAAAAGAATCAGAGCGATCTTTTTGTGATCTTGAAAGGTTATGACGATTCCGATTCTGAGATGAACCCTTGTATTTGCATAATGGTCAACATGACGTATTTTTTCGCTTGCTGCTTTTCTACTTGTTAAGATAAGAAAAACGCTTTTTTCTTATCCCCTTCTTTTGCATATCCTGCGAAAATAAATCAAGAATGAGAGAATGGGTTGTTGAAGGGAAATCTGAATCACAATTCTTGCAATGCCTATTTTAAAAGACCAATGGACTTAAGCACTTTCATATCTTTGAAAGACACACTTATGAGTAGCAAAGATAAGCCCCTTGCGGATTTAAGCACATTACCATAGCTTTTTCGATGTGGACACTCACAAAGCAACCACACACAATGAAAAGTCAAATTGTCCTTCTCTTTCTTCCTTACCAACTCAATATGCAACTTCCTACTTGCTTACTCACTCTGGTCTCGCTCACGCAGCGAGTTTCCCTGCGGCGTCCGCACTCGCCTGCGGTCATCGAGACACGCGCTCACATCCACTTGCGACCCAGTCCCTTCACCACCTGCTGCAGCTCTTCATCTCCATCATCATCGTCATCCTCCTTGAACAACCAACAAGTCGCTTACTGGGTCATCGCGCTCGCTTGCTGCGAGGCCTTCTCCTGCTGCTTGCCCGACTTGCAGCTCACGCAGTCGCAGCCCGGCGAGCAGTTCTTACCACCGTGCTTGCTCTGCTGTTGTCCGCCGCCAGTGGACGCTTCACCCTGCTCCGTGAGCTCCTTGCTCTTCTTCTCCTGGGCCTGGCCGAAGGGCGTCTGGCTCCAGAGCTTTTCAAACTCGTCGGGCGTGCCCTTGTTGCAGATCATCTTGTGGTCGCCCTCGTCGTCGCGGCTCGTGCGATTCCAGATTGTCTTGAGGCGCTTGCCGTCCACTTCGCGCTCGTGCACGGCCTTCAAGCGGCCGTTCGAGTCCTCGTAGCGGCGGCGCGTGCTCACGATACGGCGGCCCTTGTCGTCCACGACCGACGAGTTGCTGAACGAGTACGAGGAAAACGCGCGCGTGCCCTCGCGCTGCGCCTCGGGCTGCATTGTCGTGGGCTCCTGGCCGCGGTCGACGACCGGCAGGTCCTTGAAAAAGTCATCATCCTCGCGCGTGGTGGGCTGCGCGAGCATGCTCTGCGTCATTGGGAAGCGCGAACCGAGCATCTGGTTGGTCATCGCGTCGATGTCCATCATGGACTGCTCGAGCATCGACATCGGGTGCCACAGCGACGGCCGCACGAGATCCCATGACGAAAACATCCTTGGCTTGGTTTGGTTGGCTGGCGTTGGTTGGCTGGCGTTGGTTGGCGTGTGCTCTTGACGGCGCAACTTGGCAAATGAGCTTCAGTCCAGCGGCAGCACTCTGAGCACAGTGAGATACGAGCGTTGGAACTCGCCACCCGGCTGCAGCGCGTCCATGCTGCCCAGCGAGGAGAGCACCAACTGCCACGTCCGGCTTCGAGACGACGTTGAAGTTTTTCCAGCACAACAGATCAAAAAGTCACAACGAGCCAAGTTTCAAATTCTACCAATTCCGATTGTATACACTACAAATGTATGCAGAAATGGAATTATGACTCCTAACAAGAAATTAGAATTTCGAAAGAGGGCTCATGAATGAATGCCAAGAAGCCCTTCCCAGACGAGAAAACGGGAGGTCTTCGAGAAGGCGTCTCTATCTCTCTGCTGCTGCCAGTGGGAGGATGCGATGGCTCGCGATGCTGCCGTTGGCAGCGCTGCTGCTGCTTCTTGCGCACGTGGTGTCGCGCGCGGTGCACATCTCGCGCGCCAACAAGCGGCTGCTTGAACGTACGCGCCGCGGTTTCAACAAGCACCATGACGTGCTCTTGGCGCAGAGTTTCCACAAGCCACTCTACTGGCTCAGCGGATCGCTCCTGGTGCTACGCGTGGTGCTATACGCACTCGTAGAAGGTGGAGCGTTTGCTGGTCCCAATGATGACAGTCGTGACGACAGCACGCTGCTACAATGGAAGGCGAGCGCTTTCTTCTGGTTGCTCGAGATGCCAAGCGTGCTGCTCGTCGCGCTCTACAGCTACTTGGCAATCGTTTACGCGTCAATGGCGTATCTGTATCGCTGGTCAGCGTTCGCCAGCAGCTCGTCGTATGTGGGTGCCGCGTATTTGGGCTTCTGCGCTTTATTGGCGCTGCTCGCGACGCTCTTTGCGTGCCTCCGGGGCGATCTCCTGCGGCTGAAGCACAGCAAGCGTCATGATGTCCACAAATCAGTCCAGCTACTGCTAACGGAAGCCAAGATGGCGTCCATGCACACTGTGTACGCGGCGCTCATGTGGGGTGTGCTGGGGCTGCTGCTGCTCAAATACCAGGCCAAGTGCATGCAGTTCCTCTGGCGCGAGCGCCGACAGCACCGTCTACGCGCGCTCAACGCCTGGAATCTGCACGCGATGGCAGTCGGCAGCACGTTGCTGGCTCTCCTGCTACTGCTGCGCGTCATGGTCGCCCTCCTGGTCGACAGCGAGCCATGTAACCTGGCCTCCGAGGCATTTCTCCAAGAGCTTTTGGCCCAGTACGTTGGCTGGGAGCTCGTGATCGTAGCTGTGCTATTGAAGATGCTGAGCAAGATCCCGATCGCCCAAGTACCAGCAGCAGCTACGAGCCAAACGATGGAGCTGGTCTTCCAGGCGCCCAGACTCAGTGACCTTATAACCGACTTTGTGGTCACGACGAGCCACTCGCTACAGCAGCGTGGGCGACTCGAGCGCTACGATCGACTCTTCTACGACGAAGCAGATGGGGAAGCCGGGGACCGTTCCTCGCTGGTCGATTGTGACCATTACGGTGAATGCGCGTGCGAAGACAGCAGTCTGCTGGACCAGGCCCACGTGGCTCTGCTGTCCGCAGAGTACTCTAGTGGGCTTGAACCAGCCGATGTGGATCAGTGCGATAGGAGGAGCTCCTTGTTATCAGACATCGCCGACCAGGAGGTCAATACATTATCATTGTACTTTGGTTAGCCTATGAATTAGAACTGTGAGCGCAGTCCACCTTTGCTCTTGCCAATGTGCACTGGGAGCTTGGTCGTCTGATCTTTGGTCCTGGACGTTGGCTTCCTGAACAGGATGCGGCCATCGGACGCTGTCGCTGCCGCTGGCTTTGAGTCGCTCTCCGCCGTCTTGGTCGCCTTCTTCAGACCACGTGCGGCCCCAGAAGTCGTCGCTTTGGGCAAGCCCAGGCTCCCAGAGCTCCCGGAAAGCACGCCACTGACCTCCTTTGTCCTGTAAAAGTCTGGCGCAATGGCCGTGAGCCAGCGCGGGTCGATCTTGACAATGTCGCGGATGAACTCGTCGGTCGTGAGCACGCTCTGGTGGAAGAGCAGCCACTCGGGGGCCTTGCCCAGGTGGTAGAACACGGACGTTGGGTGGATCTGTACCACGCGCTTGTCACGCACCGTGCGGTACGAGCCGTCGGCGTGGAGCTTGGCCGCGTTCGCAAAGTACCCGCTCGCAATGCACTTGAGAATCGCCACGCGCTCGTCGGCAGGTTGATCAGAATTGTCGTTGAGCTGCTGGCCTTCAGTGTCGCTGAGCACTTTAAACCGGTTCACGTACTTTTTCAGGTGCTTGCGGATCTCCACGGCGCGCATGAGCGCTCGGTGGTTAAGAATGAACTCGTCGCACCAGTCTCGCCGCTTGCCATTCTCAACAAACTCGTCAAAAATCTTGAGGTACGTCAAATGGTCACCGTCAGGATCAGCAAACACGCCCATGGCCTCGACGATCTTCTCCTTGCGCTCTTTTGAGCCCCTCGCACTCAGGAACACATCGCCTACGGATAAGACGCTGGCAATGCTCAGGATCTGCTCCGTACAGCCATACTGGAACGATGACAGCAGCACCTTTGCGAGCGTGGGCTCGATGGGAAACTCGGCGATCTGCGTCCCCAGTGGCTCCACCAGCTGACAGTTGTCGTCGATCGCGCCGAGCGAGTACAGAAGTTCCAGCGCCCGGATCAGAGCCTCGGGAGATGGCGGCGAGACGAACTCAAAGTGCGCAATGTCCTGGATGCCCATGCTCAGCAAATGCAGCGCCACGGTCGCCAGGTTCGTGCGCTGCATCTGTGGGATTGTCTCCTTTGGGATGGTCGTCTTGAAGTGTTCCTGCGTGCACAGCCGAAAGCACTTGCCCGGTCGCACACGACCCGCGCGCCCCGCTCGCTGCTTGGCCGACGCCTTTGAGACGGAAGTCGTGATGAGCGATTCGACGCCTGTGAATGGATTGTAGAACGCGAGCTTGACGAAGCACGCGTCCACGACGAACACGACGCCGTCGATGGTCACCGACGTCTCAGCGATCGTCGTGGCCACGATGACCTTGCGACGCACACCCCGGGGTGGCGGTAGGAACGCGTTCTGCTGCATTTGCAAAGGCAGCGTAGCGTAGAACGGCAGCGGCAGCAAGTGGGTCCCCGCGCGGTCGTTGAGTGAGCGCACGACAAAGTCAATCTCTTCCTGGCCCGGCAGGAACACAAGAATGTCGCCGTCGCCCTCGTTCTCGTCAATCGTCAGCACCGTATCGATGGTTTTCTGCAGGTAGTCACCGCAGGGCTCTTTGAGGTACTCGACGTCCACCGGATATTGCCTCCCTTCGACGGACACTGCGATCACATCATCGTTTGTGTCCACTTGCACTGCTGATGTTGGTAGTGCTGATAATGCTGAAGAAGCGAGCTTTCGTTTTTTCGACCGAAAGAAGCGCACAAAAGTGTCTACCTGCAGCGTCGCCGAGGCGATGATCACGCGTAGCTCCGGGCGGCGGCGCTGGATCTTCTTGATCAGGCCCAGCAGCAGGTCGGTCTCGAGGTTGCGCTCATGGGCCTCGTCCTATATGTACATAAACATCAGTTCAGTAAGGCTGCACAATAGTGCACATCACAAACAGCATGGCAGATCAAACGCACCAGCATGATGACCGAGTACCGCGACAGCAGCGGGTCGAGCATCGTCTCGCGCACCAGCATGCCGTCCGTGCAGAACTTGAGTTTTGTCACCTCGGGGTCCCACTTCTCCTCAAAGCGCACAGCAAAACCTACTTCCTCCCCCAGAGGTGTCCCGACCTCCTGCGCCACGCGCTCGGCGATCGTCATCGCAGCGATGCGGCGCGGCTGCGTGCACACGATCATCCTCCTGCGGCCGTGTGAGCTGCTACCAGAGGATGCAGATGTCGCCCAGCCGGCCTCCATCAGATACTGCGGCACTTGGGTAGTTTTTCCCGACCCCGTAGCGCCGACGAGGATCGTCGTCGCGTACTTCTCGACCGCATACAGGATCTCGGACCGGTGGGCGAACACGGGCAGCCGCTGGCGCTGGACGCTCAGTGGGAGGCGGTGCAGCGGGTTGAACAGCACGGACGGGAGCTCCGCATCCTTCGGCAGGTCGCGCGCCTCGCCGCTCGCCTGGGCGCTGTCGTCCGCGGCCCCTGGGAGCGCGTTCCCCGGCCGCCAGAACGCCATAACGCTCGTCTTGATCGGAGGTTGGAAATTGCTTGGAAAAGCTGCAACGTATAGAGCCAAGCGAGTGACATATATAACTGTACGCCTAAACGTATATAGTTCAATCAGCTCTGTAAATGAGTATCACAGCAAATTGGATAGATATCAAATATAAAAAGGCTCAATAGTTTTAAATACAACTATAACACATTTTAGAAAGGTTATCATATATAAATAGTATAAAGATACACTCTATCGTCAGCTGACAAAGCTTTTTGCGATCCATTTTCCGCATTCGTCAATCGTCACAACACGAGAGAAGACCCCAAGACAAGCAAGCATGGCGCAGCAGACTGTGGAGATCACGCACCCGTCGGGGGCACGCGCTGAAGTGCACCTCTACGGCGCGACCGTCACGGGCTTCTACACGGCGGACGAACCAGCGCGCAACGTGCTCTTCGTGTCCAAGCAGGCGGCGCTCGACGGCAGCAAGCCGATCCGCGGCGGCATCCCGCTCGTGTTCCCGATCTTTGGCAGTGCACCGGGCTTCCCGAACCACGGCATCGCGCGCACGTCCACGCAGTGGCAGCTCACGCTGCTGAGCCAGACGACTGCGGACAGTGACGCGCCGACGGTCGCGACCTTTGCGTTGACGTCCAACGACGCGACGCGCGCGGTCTGGCCCGTGGACTTTGAGCTCACGTACGAGATCAAGCTTTTCCCAAGCAGCCTCGTCACGGCGCTGCATGTGCGTAACACGTCGAGCGCGGAGATCGCGTTCCAGGCGCTGCTGCACACGTACCTCACGGTGGACGACGTCCGCGACGGCGGCGTGCAGGTCGAAAGACTCCAGGGCCTTCAGTACCAGGACAAGGTGACCGGCACGAGCAACACGGAGGAGCGCGCGGCGATCACGTTCGACAAGGAGACCGACAGTGTGTACGCTAACGCGCCATCGGAGATCGTGGTGCGCATCCGCGGTCCGGACGGGAAGAACCACGTCGTGACGATCGAGAAGGCGGCTTTCCTCGACCACGAGCCACTCGCCGGCGCACAACCGAGCGACGCTGTCGTGTGGAACCCGTGGATCGAAAAGTCCAAGGGCATGGGCGACTTTGCTGACGACGAGTACCTCACCATGGTCTGCGTCGAGCCGGGCCGCGTGAGCGAGCAGCAGAAGCTTGCGCCGGGCAAGGTGTACACGCTCCAGCAGGTCATCAAGAACGCCGCGCTCTAAGGTGAGCAAGTTGCACAGCGATGTGGCTCATTATGCACACAACCACAAGGGCAGCTACGTGAATGCCATGGATCTCCATTTTTCATCTTCGTGCCATTTCATTTGTTTTGTCTGATATTTTTTCCATAAAGATCCGATATCTGCTGGAAAATCCGATATCTTGCATTTGACTTGGTATTTGTATGCCTTTGCATGATAGTAACATAAAAAAGACAGACTGCCTCAAAACCATACAAAATTCAAGTCAATTGCAATGTATCGGATTTTTCCTTTTTGTCGGATTTTCTCGGATCAAATATCGGATATTTTGAACCGGTTTCAAAACCGGACCGGCCATGACTGGACCGCGTCCGCGTTTGTGGAATGGATGGCTGGTTGGGCGTCTCGAGCATGAGGCTCCGCGCCGCAATAGCGGCGGACACTAGCCATTTAAACAGGGAGCTAAGCAAACCAAGAAGCAACCATGGTAAGCCCGCGGATGAATGCGTGCATGGGCGAGTGAATGGGTGTCGTCGCTAGGCGCGGTGTGTGGTGGCGTCGGTCGTGTCAGCAGCAGCAGATGCAGTCAGCGAACGGCTCAGGTCGGGTCGAGCACGCGATGTGATGCGCGTCATTGCTGGATCGAGTGGCGATTATCAGTAGTGCGGACGCCAGCGCGAGCAGGATCAACGATGCAGCCTTTGCCATCCGGCAAGGCACGTTGGATATCACCCAGAGACGACACTAGGAACGAGGACCGACATGCAGAACAGACCACCAGTAAAAACAGTAGCCATCTCGACGATGAGCCAACTTGCGAACGCGAGGCGGTGATCCCTTCAAGACCTACTGCTGCTTGCTGCCCGACTGCTGCTATCTACACGACTCCCGCAGATGCCAGCAACACACACGCGCATGAGCCCGACGATGCCCGCTCAACAGCCCAGAAAGAGCGCATGTACACTTGTCCAGAGTCGCTAACGATTTTGCAATTCTCTCCTTGTTGTTCAACAGCCGCCTAAGACGCAGCAGAAGACCAAGGAACAGAAGATGGCCGCCGCCATGGCCGGTGGCAAGGGCAAGGGCAAGAAGAAGTGGTCCAAGGGCAAGGTCCGTGAAAAGGTCGCCAACAAGGTCCTCTACGACCAGGAGACCTACGAGCGTCTTCTCAACGAAGTCCCCAAGGTATGTTTTCCATCTATTAATCTAGCCACTCGGTGCTTATCATGTCAACCAGTATATCTCATCACTTGCCTTCCTATGAACAGATGAAGCTCATCACCGCGTCCGCCATCGTGGAGCGCCTCAAGGTGAACGCCGCTCTCGCGCGTGCGTCGATCCACGAGCTTGAGGAGGCCGGCACCATCACCCGCGTGCTCGCCCACCACTGCCAGTACATCTACACGCGTGCTACCGGCGGCGCGGACGAATAAGCGCAAGCGAACCTCGGTCCACTCCCTGTCCAACGTGCCTGGCGTGCCTCTTCTCTTGGCGAGCAGCGCTTTGTTAAAATTGTTTCTCACCATGGAGGCATGGTGAGATTCGCTTTAATAGAGCCGCTCCCTAGAGGAGTATCTTAATTAACTGGAAGCTTTTGATCAAGAGCGCTTCTCGGGGCTGAGTGCAACGAGGAGGTATTACCAGGTGGACAGTGGCTCTGAACATGGCGTGGCTGTGCATTGCAGCCTCATCCCATGTTGATGGTAGAAAGTGAAGGACTTTGTTTTTGATTTATGAACCAATTGAAAATGAAGCCCCTCCCTGTTTAACTTAGCTCCATCCGTGCCCCGATTCCGTTCTTGTATCGCTGTGACGATGTCTTTGGACTTGCTGAAGGCTTAGAAGAGCTTGGCGAACGCCTGCTTCTGCTTGGTGACGTACTGGGTCTGCGCTGCTCGTGCTCGCTCAAGCGCCGAGCCTACACAGTCCACAATTTTTACAAGAGTAAGCCTCAGTCAATGGGATAACACACAATTCCAGGTTGTCACAACATAAACCAGCTGATACTGTGACGTACGAACGAGTTTGTTGTCGGGCTCGAGCTCCGTCGCTCTCTCGAGGTCGCACACGGCTTCGCTGAACGCCTTTGTTTGGATGAACGCCTGGCTGCGGCGGAAGAGCGCCTTGACGCTCTGCGGATCGCGTTCCAGAGCCAAAGTCGCGTGCGAAATGCATTTTTCATGGTGCTGGAGCTTCGAGTAGCTCGTCGCGAGATTGTTGTGGCAGGCGAGCGCGATGGGGTCGACGATGGCGGCTTCCTCGCTGTCGTAGACGCAGTCCGCTGGACACTCGAGCCATCGCAACGCCTATTACCCACCATGTTAACCACCCGCTTCAATAAAAGAACATGGCGATACAAACAAACCCCATACCTTCGTGTAATAGCGTATTGCCGCCTTGAGCCTGTCGCTCTTGAATGCTTCATTGCCGCGTGCCCGTAGCTCGTCCGCGCGATCGATCTTCGTGTCAAACCACGACTTCTGAGTCGCTTCCAGAGCTGATGCTGGCGCTTTCTGAGGCAGCTCCAGCCTGCACGTCCACATCCGTCTCGTCTCAGCAACAACAACATCCCCCGTGCGTTGCGCACGCTCTTGTTGTGGACGCTCAATGGCGAGCGCGTCTCTGTTTATCGGGAACTCGATGAACGACGGCGCGTCGCTCTTGTCCATTGACGCCTGGCGCTGCAGCAACTTGCGCGCCTTGACACGCACCAGTGGCACGAGCTGCACGCCATGCGTCGTCACTTCCTCCTCGTCTCCTCCATCGCGCAGCAGGTCTGTAGCGAGCGCGCCTTCATGCAGCAGCTCTCCGTCCTCCGACACCTTCCACGTAACCATCCTTCAAATTCCGATCGCAAAGAGCTCAAATCAATACGAAGAGTTACGCCAATCGTAACCACACAGCGTAACCTCATCCACACCCACTGACAATTACATGAACAGCAACTGGAGCACGACGAAGCAGGCCACGAGCAGCGCCGCGTTGACGCTTAGCACGCTGCTCGCGCAGGCGTAGAGCCGGTCCCACTCGTAGCGCAGACACATAAAGTCCTCGAGTTCGCAGCCCCAGTGGCCACACTCACCCAGGTGCGTGCACAGCAGGCGGGCCGAGTTGTCGCGGCAAAAGTCGCTGGTGACGAACGTGGTGGCCGATACCTGCGCGCACGAGCAGCGTGAGCGCGAGAGCGCCAGTTGATGTAGTGCGTCGCTCTTCGTGCACTCGCTCGAGCACATGACGAAGCGCAGGTCGGCCTGCTCCACGGGCCCGTAGCCGCCGGCGCGCACGTTCTTGAGGTACACAATGCGCGACTCGCACATGGTCGCCATAATGAACGTGTCTTGGCCTTCGACGGAGTCGATGAAGCTATTGTAGAGCTGTAGGTCGCAGCCGAGGCCCTCGAGCAGGTTTCTCGGACCATGGAGAGCTCCGCTTGGACCATTGGCTGTGGGGTCAGACGGATACCCTAGACGGCTGGTTGCTTGGTGGAGCCGGCCCAGATAAGCAGGAGATGTGGATGAGCTGTTGGCGTGTGCGTCACACGTCGACATATAGCATAGCCACAGCAGCCATGCCACCCGTCGCGAGCTCATAGTGTGTGTGTGTGTGTATCAAAGCGATGGGCATTTGGATCGGCGTCGTTTCGCGATCATTGCCTTTCAAATAGCATAAACTATGTAACCTCATAGTCTTTTTATTAGGAATATTCTATCGAACAGCATACCCAGAAAACTCGAATTCGGCGCCAGCAAAAATTGGAAGATGGCGACTGCGAAGACGCAGGAAGTCTCCGTCGCGACGGCGCCGCTTGCGCGTCAATTCGACCTGCTCTTGCCCGAGTTCGAAGTACTGGGTGCGCTCTTGCTTTTGCACTTGTTGTGAGTGGCTGGCGTCCAGTATATCAGCAGCTTACGCGGCGTAATTGCGACTCTACGTGTGTTTTAGACCCCAACCCAGACCTGCACGTGCTCTTTGCTGTACGCGTTGCCATGGCATTTGCTCACACATCGCAGACCACACGCCGTGTTACTGACGGTATATATGTGCGTGGGGTTATGCGGATTACAGGAGTACAATGCACTGTTCTTTGACGGCAAGCTCGCCGGCTGCGAGGTCAAGTGGAGCGGCCGCATGACGCTCTGGTGAGTCCCACTCATGCCCAGCATCACACTGCATTACTTATTATTGGTGGCTCGTAACTATAACCTCTTGGTAATGTAGCGCTGGGCTGTGCAGTTTCCAGCCACGTAGCGGCTTCTGTTCCATCCGATTAAGGTAACAAGGGCGCCAAATTAATTATCGTGCGTGGTATGCAGCCACGAATGACTATTGGCTCTATTGTGTATTTATTCAATCTTTTTCTAACATAAATTGTAGTGAGCCGCTGCTCCGGCTCCGACCACGCAGCGACATGATCAACACGCTGCTGCACGAGATGATCCACGCGTACGTGTTCGTGTTCAGCAGCGTGAAAGACCACGACGACCACGGCGCCGTCTTCCAGTCGCACATGCACCGCATCAACCAGACCGCCGGGACGCACATCTCGGTCTTCCACTCATTCCACGACGAGGTCGACTCGTACCGCCAGCACTGGTGGAAGTGCGACGTGAGTTTATTAAGCTGGGATTTGTTTATTTATTGTTTATTATTCTAACATATCTACGGGACATCGTTGCTTATATTGATATTGTAGGGCCCTTGTCAGCGCGCACCACCCTACTATGGCATCGTAAAGCGTGCGATGAACCGCCCGCCTGGCCCCACAGATCGCTGGTGGGAGGACCACCAGGTTGGCTTATTTATCAAATGTCTGTTGTGGAAGTTGACAATGTTGGCTCACAAGGAAATGGTTGCTGACAATTTTTCATTATATTGAAAATGGTGGTGGAAACTCAAGAAACAATGCGGCGGGAGCTACGAGAAAATTAAGGATCCGCCTGGTTTCAAGGAGAAGCAGGAGAAGAAGCTCAAGAGACAGCTCGAAGCTGCCGAGAAGAAGAAGAAAAAGGAAGCCGCAGCGACTCCTAGCGTCAAGAACTTCTTTCAAACGATCCCAATAATAACAGCAGATGAAGGAGTTGGTGGTCAAGCTGAAATTGGTACAACGCAAGCTTCACAAGTCGGTGGTGGCGGCAAAGTGCCTGGCAAGAAGCTGAAAGGAGCGAAAACTCCAGCTCCGGCATCCCAAAAAGGCAGGGACGAAAAGAAGCCTAAGGTCAAGAAGCCTCGGATCGAAAAGCCAGCAAACCCTAGCGGCAGCAGGACGAACCCTCCATCTCCAAGTTTCCCAGCGCTGGTCCCACCAACAACCGCTGCTTTCCCGATCCCATCCAACTTTTCGGGGTTCCCAGTCGTCTTTTCGATGGGCGACGACGAATTCTACCTCGCGGGCGACATCCACGCGCTCTTCCAGAGCTCTTCGCAGACATCGAGTGTTCCGTGGCCAGTGGCCACACATTCAGCAAATGTCAGCACTGCTGCCACCAACCAGATCGTGGATTTGACGTTCTCAGATGACGATGATGAAGAGAAATCAGACCTAAAGACATCATCATCCAGACATCGCTCGAGCCAAACGAGCAGCCCCGAGTCACAACCAGCAGCAGCACAATCAACAAAAGCAGAGGTGATCGAGATCGAGTAAAGCATCGCCAAACGTAAGCCAACACTGTGAATCTTATCAAACTATTTGTTGGCTCTTAGGACTCGAACTCGAGGCGTGAGCGTCCCATGAAGCTTGAGTTGTTCCCAAGCGCTGTCCGTGGCGTCGTCCCGTTGTCTACGTCTTCGTCGGTGCCTCTGCGTATAAGTCACACAAGAGAGAGATAAAAAGAGAGAGAGTGAACGTCAGGATCCACCAGACCAACCAGCTAACCATCAAAGGCCTAGAGCTCGTACAGCGTTTCCTCGATCTTGTCCCACTTGTTGCTCGTATGGAGCTGCTCAACGGCCTCGGCGATGCGGTGCTTGCGCACCATGGCGTCGAGGGCCACCTGTTTGCGCGCCTGCATGAGCGCGTGCTTCTGCGCCTTTATCGCCCTGCTTCGCTCATCCTCGTGCGATATGCGCTGCAGCAGCTGCGCGCGCGCGTACTCTTCCTTGCGCTTAATGCGCTCGACGTTCTGTTGCTTCTCCTCGACCGAGAGCGTCCTCTCGACCGTGTTGAGCAGCCGTGCTCGCTCGCGCTCCTCGTGGACCCGCTCGAGCTTCTCGTCGAGCTCCTGGCGCTTAGTCAGCAGCCTGCTCTTCTCCTTCTCGCGCTGCTGCATCGCCATCTCGAGCCGCTTTTGCCGCACGTCGCTGTCCTTCCGCTGCTGCAGCGAGCGCTCTTTAAGTTCCGCGAGCGTCTTCCGCTGGATCTCCTTGGCACGCTCCGAGGCGCTCAGCTGCTTCTCCTCAATCTCGCACTTCTTCCGCTGAAGACTCAGCTGGTTAGTCATGTTCGCCTGCTGGATGCGCGCATTCGCACGCTCGCGGCGCTCGACGGCCTCCTGGTGGCGCCTTCGGTTCGCGAGCTCGACCTTCGTGAGCACTTGGCGCTCTTTTTCGAGCATTCGCTGCCGATTAACCGTTACGAGCTCCTCCTGATGTCTCTGCAGCGCCTCTGTCTGGCGCTGGAACTCCTCAGCTTTCTGAGCACGCTCGAGCTCGCGCTGAGCAACTTCGTGGTGCCTGAGCTGCTGTTTGCGGAACTCTTCGTCCTGAGCGAGCTTGTCCTTCTCGGCGTCGGCCTTTGCGCGAAGCTTGCGCTGAGCGGCCTCGCGGTCCTCGAGCCTCTTTTTCTCCATCTCCCGCTCGTGCTTGGTGGCAACGAGCGCCGCGCGCTTGGCTCGGAGCTCCTTCTGGAACTCCTCCTTACGCTTGCCTTCCTCAGCAGCACGCCGCGCGTTCTCGAGCTGGATCTGGGCCATCTTGGTCTCCATCTCGATCACGCCCTGGATCTCGCGCTTCTGTCGATGTTTGATCTTCGCCAGACGCTTTTCCTCCAGCAGCACCATGGTCGACGCGTCCGTGATCGCCAGTGCTGCCCAAGACTCGTCTTGGGGTTGCTGCTGAGCTCGCCAGGTACCGACTCCAGCAGACTGCGCCCTACGTGGTGGTGACGTGGACTTATTGCGCTTGGGCGATCGCGACGCGAAGACCGGGTCATCGTCGGCATGCTTGAGCAGCAGTTCACGCTCCTTGCGCACGCTCTCGAGTCGGAGCTGTCGACTGTGCTCGTAGTGCTGCTGTCGGAGCACCGCGGCCTCTTTCTCCACGAGCGAGAACTTGCCACTGCGTCCCAGGAATTCGCTTACGGCCTTTGGGAGGAGCTCGTCGGGTACGATACCCGTGCGTCGGCAAGCCTCGAGGGTACGCGGCGAGTTAACGCGTTCGCCGGTGCGCGCACACGTCTCGATGGACACGACCTTCTTCAAGCCCATGCTGTTGCTCTTCACTGACGACAAAGAGCCCAGAACTCTCTGTGAGCTCATCACCGCGACGCTCTCATTTTAGACTTCATCATCAACACTGGGAATAGAAAATGACGGGCTTCAAGCCTAAACAGCGACCAAACCTTCGTGACCAAATGCTGCCTGTCCACAACATCAAGCTATCAGTCTCAAACAAACACTTCCGCGTTGGCAATGCTACGTTCTTTCAGGCTTTCAAGCGGATACATTACTTTCTTGCGCTTCCTCATCGCCAAGCCTGGAAGAGCAGTCCCTTCACTCACCAACACCTCGAAACACGACTCTGCGTAGCTCTTCACACACTTGCGTAGCTTTCCGCGTCGCCAAATACAGTGTGGCTCTTCTCTTGCTGATCCCAGTGCATATTTTTTTTTACTTACTTAGTCGGTGAGCGTCTGGAAGGCCTGCTCGATCTCCTCGTCGAGGCCCGCAAAGAATGCCTTCATCTGCTCCTCGGGCTGCTTGGGCAGTTGGAACTTGGTCTGAATCACCTTCTGCAGCACCGGGTTCATCGACGTCTTGATGTGCGCCCAGGTGACCTTGGCGTCCGGTGGCGAGTCCGCGATCGCCTTCTGGCTCAGGTTGTAGAACAGAACGATGCAGCGCAGCATGCCGATGCTCTTGATGAGCGGACACGTGTAGTCGTAGTCCGAGAACGCGTTTTGCTGCAGGTAGTCCTCGCGGATGATCTTGGCGATCTCCATGATCACCTTCTGGTCCTCTGACAGTGACTCCTTGCCCACGAGCTGCACGATCTCCGTCAGGTTATCCTCCTTCTGCAGAATCTCCTGACACTTGGTGCGCAGCGCCGAGTACTCCGGGTCGATCTTGTTGAAGAACGGCTCGAGCACGCGCATGTACTTGGTGTAACTGACGAGCCAGTTGATCGACGGAAAGTGCTTGCGCTGCGCGAGCTTCTTGTCTAGGCCCCAGAAGACCTGCACGATCGAGAGCGTCGCGGCCGTGACCGGGTCTGAGAAGTCTCCACCTGGCGGCGACACGGCGCCCACGACCGTGACACTGCCCTGGCGGTTTGGACTGCCAAGACACGCCACGCGGCCTGCACGTTCGTAGAACGCAGCGAGACGAGCGCTCAAGTACGCTGGGTACCCACTGTCAGCTGGCATCTCTCCGAGACGACCCGAGATTTCACGCAGCGCCTCGGCCCAGCGACTCGTCGAGTCTGCCATCATCGACACGTTCATGCCCTGGTCGCGGAAGTACTCAGCGAGCGTGATGCCCGTGTAGATCGACGCCTCACGCGCAGCCACGGGCATGTTACTGGTGTTGGCCACAAGCGTCGTGCGCTTCATGATCGGCACTTCCTGGCCGTTCACGGTCATCGTGAGCTCGGGGAAGTCGTTCAGCACTTCAGCCATCTCATTGCCGCGCTCGCCACAGCCCACGTACACAATCGCGTCAGAGTTCGAGTGCTTGGAGAGCGCCTGCGAGATCACAGTCTTGCCACAGCCAAAGGCGCCTGGGACAGCGCACGTACCGCCCAGCACGGACGGGAAGAGTGCATCAATGATGCGCTGACCGGTCTGCAGCGCGACGTTGCCGGCGAGCTTTTCGGCCACGGGACGCGGCTTGCGCACGGGCCAAAAGTGCGATAAACCGAGCTTGTGGGTCGTGCCGGAGGTGTCGTCACGCACTTCGAGCACCGTGTCCTGCAAGTTGAAGGTCTCGTTACCGTCCGAGTGATTACCGTAGACCTTGACGACCGTGCCGAAGACGTTGGGTGGACACATGATCTTGTGCGAGTGCATGATGTCGTTCTCGTGCACGAGTCCAAAGATATCGCCGCCCGAGATCGGATCGCCCTCGCGGAAGCTCACAGGCTTGAAACGCCACTGCTTGGTGTTGTTGAGCGACGGCACGTCCACGCCACGCGGCACGTACACGTCCTTTGTGAGGTCAGCGATCGACTGGAGCGGGCGCTGGATGCCGTCGAAGATGTTATCCACGATGCCCGGACCGAGCTCCACGGACAGCGGCTGCTTGCGGCGCTCCACCGGGTCGCCCACCGTCAGGCCAGCTGGAAAATACGACATTTAGAGAACAACACAAATCAGTGATGCTCTCTCTTCCCATTAATCAGGAGCTCTTCGCAAGCGGTTACTGTACGTACAGGTGTCCTCGTAGACCTGGATTGACGCGTTCGTGCCTTCGAGCTTGATGATCTCGCCCACGAGCTTGTCGTGGCCGACGCGCACGAGCTCATACATGGCCGCGCCGTGCATGTTCTCGGCAATCACCACTGCACATAACCAACAGCACACACACCCATACACAGGAGACATAAGCAACCTGCAGTTAGCTATAAGAACACAGCATTTGCCGCAATTCAATGCGGGAAGACGCTTGAAGCTCATCAAGAAGCGAGAGGGCAGCTGCAACGCAGTAGAGTGGGCCCATATGTAAGCACATCGAGAGTACGTACGCGGGCCGGAGACCTTGTAGACGTAGCCATAGTCGGACTCCTTCTCGTTGTCGCCGAACACGTGCGCCATCGTCAAGAGCTCTTTGCGATCTTTCTCTATCTGGTGCTTTATGTGTGTGTGATTGGGGATCAGTCGCTTTTGGAGAAGGGAGCTTTTCGATAGTAATTTAGAGACGGATGACATATCACGACCAGTCTGCAATTCGATATACTCTCTCTATCAAAATGGCGAATTCGAGGAGGGGTGTCATGCTGTGAACCCCTCTAAGTGGGAGTTTGCTATGATGAAGTGGCAGTGGGGGAAAGAACGATCCAACTGTGACAAGTACAGTTTTTCATCACAATAGTGGACTCTATGGGAACGAGACAGCTTTTGATTGGTGCAAAAGCATACCTGTAAACTAATATGATTGGCTAGAATATTCTCCATTTGATTGGCAAAGGAAGACGCTTCACTTGGACACACTCAGGCACTCACGAGCAGCTCCCGAGAACGAAAGACATGTCGGCGGACGAGCAGGTGGCGCGTCTCGCGGACGCCGTCGCGGCTGTGCACGTCGAAACCGAGCCAGCAATGCAACAAGAGGCGACTGCCGCTGTAGCGGTGCCAGTGGCGGCACCAGTCGGCAGTGGCGCGACGCAGAAGAAAGTGCTGCACCTCGTGATCGACTCGGGCGCCATCATCAAGGGCACCAACCTCTCAGCGCTCGCCGAGAACTTTTGGACCGTGCCAGACGTACTCGCGGAGATCCGTGATAAGCGCGCACGCAGCTCGCTTGACCGTCTGCCGTTCACGCTGCAGACGCGCGAGCCGTCATCCGACGCGATGACCGCGGTCGTCAACTTCTCGCGCAAGACCGGCGACTTTGCGTACCTGTCGCTCACGGACCTGCGCGTCATGGCGCTCACGTACATGCTTGAGGTCGAGGCCAACGGCGCTGAGCACCTCAAGACGAGCCCCGAGGTGTCGCGCACGATCGCGCGTGACGCTAGCGGCAAGGTCGTCGGCGCCTCGGAGCCGTCGATCCCGTGCAAGTTCTTTGGCTCGGCCATGGGCTGCAAGTACGGCTCCGAGTGCAAGTTTATTCATGACGAAAGTCTGCTGCAGGTCGACGACGAAGAGGAGGTCGAGGGCAGCAGTGGCGAGGTGAAGAAGAAGAGCCTGCCTAAGGTGGCGATTCCGTGTCGGTTCTTCAACACGCCCGAGGGCTGTCGATACGGTGACGAGTGCCAGTTCGTGCATGAGGCGAGCGCCGAGGACGACGCCTTCCCTGTAGATGAGCCAGTGGCGGCGCAAGGCCCTGTGCGCGAGGAGGTGCGCAATGCGGACGTCAAGTCGCGCATTCTCGGCGGCTTTGGTGCCTCGAGCAATGCCGGCGCGATGGATGACGACGGCAAGAACTGGATCACCGACGCGAACTTTGCCAAGTTTGTCGCGTCCCCATTCGGCGACGGCAAGGGTGTCGAGGCGATCTCGGATGGACTCAAGGCTGCGTGCATTACAACGGATTTTTCGATGCAGAACGTGCTGCTGCAGATGGGCCTGCGCCTACTGTCGTCTGAGGGCATGCTGATCAAGCGCGTGAAACAGTGGATCCTCAAGTGCGTTGCGTGCTTCACGACGTCGACCGAGATGGAGCGCATGTTCTGCCCCAAGTGCGGCAATAACACGATGGAGCGCGTGTCGTACAGCCTCGGGCAGGACGGCAAGATGACGTTCCACACGCGCGCGAACCGGCCCGTGAAGCTCACGGGTACCAAGTTCTCGCTGCCCAAGCCTAAGGGCGGCCGCGACGGCGACTTGCTGCTGCGCGAGGACCAGCTCATGATGGGCATCTGGCGCCAGCGCCAGCGACAGCACAAGAAGGTCATGAGCAGCGCCTTTGGTGAGAACGTGGCGCACGACCTGGGTGTCAAGGCCGAGAAGCAGACGAGCCTCGTCGTGGGCTATGGACGCATGAACCCTAACGCGCAGAAGGGCCGCGAGCGCCGCGGCAAGAAGAAGCGCAACTAAGTTTTACTCCCGAGTTGTATAGAATTTCCAACACTACATACCATGCAGTGCTTGCTTTGCTTGTCGTATCTATAATCCAGATCCTAAACCATTGCCTTCCTTTTCGCAGCCTGTACACTATGTGAATGGCTCTGGACAAAGGTGTCCACTTGAGTTTGCAGGATTGCTTGAGGAGCTCCAAGCAACCGAGTCTTGGAATCAAAGTACAGTTCTGACACTGTTAAAAATCTATTTATGTAGAAACTAGATTGTAAAAGGTTTTCTATATTTAGTTAAGTGTAGCCTGTAAAATTGTTCCGCTTGTATAGAGGTTTTGCATTTTGAAAGGTCATTGAACGGTTCACCGCACCGTTTTGTAACGGCTTTTCGGGGCTTCATTGTCACCGCTCACTTTGTTTGGCGTCCACCACGACAAGCTATTTATCGGACCTTGTCACTTGTGAGCATCGCACAGCAAACGATACTCTCGTTCCAGGTCACTGCGCCGTACTGGATACTGAGCTTGAGCTGGTACAAACAGTGTCAACAACTTCCAGTCCAGACAGCAATGAACAACGAACTCAACTCACTCGCTCACAAAAATCGCCATCGCTCTATCTAGCGCCGACTGGTCTTCTCATTCAATCGCTCGGTTCGATTCAGTCCATTTATCGTCTTCGCTTCCGCGTGGCCGGGAGCTCCTCATCCTGCTCGTCCTCGAGTTCGCCTTCTTCTTCGGTCAGGTCCACGCCCGCGGCTTCTATTGCGGCGGCCGCAGCGATCGCCTGCTCTTCCTGAAACGCGAGTTGAGAGAACTCGACCACCTCCTTCCGGAACGCCTCTCGCTCAGTCAGCTGCGCGCGCACGATCACGTCCGCACACTCCTTGACGGCTTCACATAAATTAAATCGCGCGCGGTAGAAATGCGTCATCGCCACGTCGTCGCCCAGTGGCGAACACAATGCACCGGGCAGCACGGCCTGCACGCTGCCCGTCGAGAGGCAGATCTGGATGTGGTCGGACGGCTCGTACTTCATGATAACGCAGCGCACGTGGCCAGGGACTTTGGCGTCGCGCCGGAAGACCTTGAGCACGTTCCCAATGGCGTACTTCAGCGGCGTGAGCACTTGCTGGAACTGGTGGAGCGCCAAACGTTGGTGCTCAAGTACCAGTGGCGACCACACCTGGCTGTAGGGGCGACTCGTTCTCGGCGGCTCGCGAATCTTCCACGGCACTTGCACTAGCGCAGCGCCGCGCTCAGCTATCTCCAGCATCACCGTGCGCTCGGGCTCAACCCATTTGGGCACTGGAGCCTGGTACTGGTCGCCGATCTTAGGTTTCATTGGACCGAGACCCGAGCGGATCGCGTCGTTCTTCACGACCTCGAGCGCGCGCTTGACCGGGCGGCCCGGGTAGTACTTGTAGCGGCAGATGTAGTACGGCTTGGTCTTCTCGCGGAAGCCGCGTTTGATCTCATTTTGCACCTCGTCGTACTCGTCGGGCGACACGACGTTGCAGAGCCCGATGACCGCGTCGATCGAGTTCTTGTCCTTGTGCGGCGACAGAAAGACTTCGCCTTCGAGCACGCCGCCAACAATGAGGTTGCGCACTTCTTGCCGGATGTCGTCGGGCTTGTAGTACCACTGCGCTGTGAACGACCCATCCTTCTGCTTTGCGAGGTTTTGCGACCGCTGCACTGAGCTCACGAGCGCGATGAAGTGGTTCTCCGGATCGCCCGAGTCCAGCAACACGCAGTCGCCGACCTCCACGGGGATGTACTCCCCGGGGATCCCGTCGTCGTCGCTCTCGCTCGAAGACCCACCGGCTTTCACTTTCTTCTTCCCATTGACCGTCTTGGTACTGGAAGCCTTCCCTTGTTGCTGGGACCGCTGTCGTCGCGAGCGCCGTCCACCGTTGCCCTTGTCGCTCTCCGTGTCGCTCTCGTCGAGATGCAGCAAGCTCGTGCGATTCCGCGTGAGCCGCCGGATCGGGAGCTCTTCGTCTTGGCTCTCGGTCGCATTCTTTTCCACACCAGTCGTACTCACACTGATTGCTGCTTCTCCAGTTTCTTCTGCGCTCTCTGGGGCTGCAGTCACAGGCGCAGTGTTAACAATTTCGTCAGCTTCAGTCACCTTTGCCTTGGTCGGTGCCACCACTGGGAGCTCCTGGGGCTCGATGGCGACGCCATTCGCCACCAATGCCTCGGCCTTGACGTCTGCCACTCGTTCGCCCGCCTTCACCTCAGCAGGACGCCGCTCTCCATTGGGACTGCTACTGGTGGTAATCTGCACTTCTCCATCTGCTACGGGCTCCAGCACCGCGACCTCCATATCTACTCTGCTCTCTCACACAATACAAAATAGCGCTAAAAGAAGCCTCCTAAATGTACTAAAATGCACGCTGTTGCTTGACTGGAACTCTCGCTGGCGTGAGGACCCAGAGACAGTGAACGCGCCACCGACACACACACACACACACACAGATGACCTGTGGACGTGCTCAGATAGGTGTTTGGGCGTGTGGGGCGCTCTCTCGTGACCTTGTCTTCGTTTCTCTCTCTTGCCTGCGGTGGTCGGAGCAGGTCGCGAAATGGAAATGAAGAGCTCTTTTTGCGTTGGCGCGCTCGCCCAGAAAGAGCCTGGTGCGTCTTTTTAGCCAACCAGATGCGAGATGAAGAAAATAATGCCGCTCAAAAATAAAAACACGTCGTTTGTTTTCTATTTGATTGGGTTTTGGCTTTCTTTGTGCAGGGTCAACAGGAACTGGGCAAAATATACAAATGAAGGAAGGGAGTGAGTATGAGGGAGCAGGCTATTTGCAGGCGGTGTTTGGGTACTTAGCAGAGCCGCAAGGTAGTGGAGGGTTTGCGAAGGTTTGAGCGCTCTGCGACCCTTTATGATGTAGTAAGGTTATTTTGGTTTTTGAGTTTAAAAAATCTGTGGTCGGCGTGTCGCGTGCATGCCCATCTCCCTGAAAGAAACACCTGAAGCTTTTCTGTTTTAAACAGCTTGTTCTAGAATGTTCTATCCATTCGTTTGAGCTCCAGCTTTCGAAGGTATCTTCAAGCTCTGTACTAGCCGGCTTCTGCGCCAATTTGATGCCCGCTCTTGAGCTAGCTATAATCGACACAATCTTGACAAATCTTGCTCGTATTAACACTAAATAAATCCGATAACATGATGAAATACTAACACAGGGGATTTCTGAACAGGTAACAAGTACTTGAGCTGTTTGTACAGCAAAACAATCACAAAACTTGTCATACGTTGTATGGACACAGCAAGCTAGAACGAATCGTTAAAATGGTGGTTGAGAGGCTCACATCGACCCCACACACATTTAATAACTGCTTACAGATTAAGTTGTGAGCTGACACTTGTGTATCTGGCGATAACGAAAAAGCCAACAAGCTAGCCCACTGCATTCAATTTCCTCATGTATCCTGCATGATATTCCGTTCCGCGCTCATTGCGCCAAACTAAATAAATCTGCCAAAGGAAGCACGCCAATGAGACTTGTTTAACCGTTGTAGATACCTTCAACCTGTCCATTCAAATCATGTCACTACATATATCACTTGCTTGCGATGTGTAAAGGCTGAACTCACTCAGATCTGAAACCAGGTTCTATGCACTCCTTATCCTCCCAGTTGAAGCTACTGTCTAGCGAGCGATCCAGAATTATCTGCATATATTTTATTGTACGCGTCATTCTTCTGGAGCGTGGCAATGCGTTCCGATATGCCAGGTTTCTTGCATCACTCGTGACAATGGACGTAACGTACCTCGAGTGCTCACATAACTATATTCATACGTTGATAGCTGGTGAGCTCACTGGTCAGAGTATATATCCAGTACACATGCTGACCAGTGAACTCATCAACTATCACTTTGCAAACACAGTGTAAATTATTTAAACATAACGGTCAGCGGCCGCAGTAGTACGACGTAATCTGTAATGGGGTGAGTCTCTCGCCCCATGCACAACACTCTTCACAAATATGTCGTGTTGCATGAGTGCATGCGCTACTGGCTCTTGACCAGCGCATTGGACAGTTTATTTGGCTCTTGTAAAGCTGTTGCAAGGTGGTTATAACAGTATGCATACCTTAGTTCATAAAGTTAACTTGCCTTAGATTTAGATTGATAAACATAATCAATTATAGTTTATTTTACCCCTAAGCTCCACAAGTTTGTCCAGCTTTCGCTTTGGTCACCGACGCTTCCTCCATCGCACTGTGCCTGATACCAGCTCGCACAAATATCAAAGCTGCATTTCATGTAACTGTTGCTTCTAGCATCAAGGCGACCTTGCAAGCAGGTCGTAAGTGATTTGAACCTGTTTTATCGCTCTCGAAGTAGACGTGTCCATCAGAGCATGTTTCAGTGCATATGGACATGATACATTCGGTCTCAATATGTCTCACCGGTCTCTCACGGACCACGTTTGGACATGAGAAATGACATGCCGTGGTATTTTGAATTCCGGAACTTCTTTCAATGCATTACAACTGTTGTATGATCTCTGTCGATAGACATAAAATCCTTCCAAATGTATATCTTTATATTCATTTGAATTGTTGAACTGCTGCGAACATATGCACACGCGCAGCTTGATCATGGACACCAGGTAGCGTATCAACAGTGGTTCGGTCGACATGTTTCACATCTGCAATGGCACAACTAGTGGACACAAAATTGCATCACTACCCAGGAAGAGGGCCATGGACTGACAATCATTATAGCAATAACCAGTGTGTAAAAAATGTATCGAGCTCACAGACTCCAACTCTTAAATATGTATATTCTCGTTTGCATATGAGTGCAATACCACAAAATGAATTTCCGGGTGACCCCGCAACTATTGAAGAATAGCAGCTGCGATAAAATTGCTATTAATGAGGTTCAAGTTTGGTAGAGGTGTACTGCTAAATACTTCTGGTGATGTTCTATCAGCATTAGAACACAACTTTCTCCTGCCCACGGGTGTGAGCATGTCATATCACAGGCAGCTTATTAGTTTGGCTACATAGCATCTATATTTGCCAGAGCAGCTTAAACAATGGATTACATGTATTACGTCGCTGTGCTTAAAAATCACGCGATTCGTTCTCCATGCACCTAATTGTTCTTCTAATTTCCGAAAAAGCACTAGCTTGAGAGGGCCATAGGGGGAGTGGGGGCAGCTGAATTGACTGTCTGCCACCAAAACGTGACTGGCTATAATAATGATCAAATTGCTCAGCTGATTGGTAGAAATGCTATTGATAATGACAAAACCATTGATTGACAGAAATTATTAAAAAGCTGAAGAATGTTGAGAAAAGTGTTACTGATAGGCAGAATAAACATTTAAGTTTGTCGGTGTGTGGCGTGATTCGGCGATTGAAGGATTTGTGTAGGTAATTTGGCGACTGAAAGATATTGCATATACATAGCCACTATTGTACCGGACACGAATGTTTTTTTTAGAGGTCTAAAGCTCCACGGTTATTTGATATTTTCACACAAATGAAACACCATCGGAAAGCTGCTTTAGTTTACAATTCGGTAGTTGTCTTCTTGCGTTTGTACCTGTTCTGGATGAATTGCAGCTGTCAATAGAAAATGGCTCTTCGGCTTATCAAAAAACACTTGTGAATTGGCCATGTTATGCACTTGACAGGCATTCTGATTGGCAGTCACATCATAAATTACGCAATTTAAAAACAGATGGAGAAACAGCTGGTTATGTTGTATATTACGGTCATTTATTGAGGAATCCCCAGTGTTACAATGGCAGCGACATTTATCAAATTAGAGAGAAATATTTTAAAGGACAGGGTCTGGATCGGCAGTATTGTACTCCTCCTCGTCGTTTGAGAAGGCACACAGCTCGCTCGTGGTGGCACTCGAGCTACTGACTTCATCTTCATCTTCGTCTGTAGATGCGTTGTACTTGTTTTCGAACCTCTGCACGTGTCGATATGCTTTCACCCAGTCTTCCGACACGATGTTGTCGAAGCCACACTCCACTTTCTCTTTCAATTCCGCAATTTTGGTAGAAGGGTTGGCTGCAAGCCGGTTCTTCACCTGCCCCCACACCAGTTCTATCGGCTGGAGCTCTGGATGATACGGTGGAGTGAAGTATACAAGGTGGCCGTATTCGGCTACAGTGATCTGAACCGCGTATGACGGTGTGGACTTGTTTGCCTTTGCGTACTGTAGGAGCTTCACTTTTGTATCCACAGGATCATAGCTGATCTCTGATATACACACATTAAGGAAACATTGTTAACCAACAAAATATCAAC
>JAASFV010000152.1:0-35853 GCA_023334015.1 Globisporangium paddicum
CCCCCCCCCCCCCCCCCCGATGCTGACCACTCTCTCCATTTCACAATAATCTCTGTGTTCGGATCTACAACTATCAGCGAGGACAAGTTCACCGACTGGTACATGCAGCTCAAAGTTCTCAGCCTGTTATTTGACACCGTTGCATGCATGGTAGCGATGCCAGAGGCGAAGATCCAGAAAGTCCGTCAACTAATACTAGCAGCGTATCACAGCGTGATCATGTCTTGATCGACTTACCGATCATTTCTCGGTAGTCTGCACAGGCACTTCAGCAAAATCATACAACCACACGACCTTGTCTGGTGGCGGAGTATTCTACAGTCACCAGACCTGAACGAGGTGCCGATGCGATACTTTCACGCGCTCCCCCAAACGATGTAGTTGTTGAGATGGACGCATCTGATCATGGGCTCTGCGCTCTGGACATGACGTGCAAATATCTGTTCACGTATGTGTTCTCGGAGCACGAACGCGAGCTGATCTCGGAGTTCAAGGCCTGCCATAACAACGAGTTCGACATCAATTTCCGCGAGCTTCTGTCAGCGACCTTTGCGGTATTCTTCTAAGGGCTGCGATGGGGCTTAATCGAGTCCGACACTCAAGTTCACGTCCATTTTCGCATTGACAACACGTCTGCTGTCTCGTGGCAGAGAAAAATGGGCTCGAGAAACAAGCGAGCACAGGTGATCCTCCGACTTCTCAGCCACTTGAAGCACTCGTACGGACTTCAGTTCTCCTCATCACACATCACCAGGGTCGACAAGGTAATTGCTGATCTCTGATCCAAACTCGCAGACCCTGTCGCTCAGCTGGACCGGTTCAAGTTGCTAACTTCTGGCTGGTATCGTGACTTTATCTAGGAGACTACGCGATGTTCAGGGTGATCTGGTGAGCTCTCTTCGCGCTCACTCCGTTGCCTCCTCCACCCACGCCAAATATCTAGCGGCTTTTGGTCAATGGACCTACTAGTGCAGCCGTGTTGGGTGCAGCTCCTTTATGACGGAGCTCTGCGACGAGCAGAGACGTCATGCCGTCGAAGGCTTCATCACATACGGCTTCAAGATAGGCTACAGATCCGGTCGTCGACTGAAGAGCACACGGCGTCAAGTATTTCTTCACTGCGTATGACGTCGACTTCCCGTGTGGCCATCCACAAACATGAATGCTCATCAATGGTGTCAGTCAGTTTGACGTCCCCACGCTAGCACAAATCTTCGGTGTTCATCGCGACCAAGGAAGCGATTTGGCTCTTTGTGCCTGTCGCGAAGCTCCAAGCAATCGCTATAGGGTGTTTTGTGTATCCCTGTTCTTCCTTCTGTGAAGGTCGGAAATCGTGGCAGTTCACGCAGGGGGCTTCGTCGTCATCGACCACCACGGCGAGCCAACTTGGTGTCCGACATCGGCTGATGCCGTCTACTTGAAGCTCCGCGGTTCGAAACGAACCAGTCCGACCCATCAACCGTCAGGATGCTCAAGCGATCAGGCCACCCCGTGCTGTGCCCTGTGTTCAAAGGTGTCTTGCTTCGTCAATCGTGACAGTCACTTCCAGCATGGCTCTCGGTGGCTGTATACTCGATCCACAACAGTAGCCAGTTCTGCGTTGCCACAGGTCAACTATTCTCTGCGATTCAGCGAGTCGCTATCCAGCTCGGCGAAGACCCGAAGCGTTTCAGCTCTCATTTTCTGAGGTCTGGTGGGGCAACTTAGATGTATCGTGCCGGAGTCGATGGCATGACCATCCATCCCCATGGCAGGTGGTCATTGGAGTGCTTTAAGCTGTACGCGTCACTCTGCGGAGAGTCAGTTGGTGTCCTTGCAAGCAAGATTGTCGGAGACACCAAGCGAGACTTAACACTGCGCTAATGGGCAAGCCATTCGGAGTCATTTCAATGGTGTCGGCGCCCTCCGCTCCCTAATTTCCTAGGGCGGAATGACTCCTTCAGCCTGTTTATTAGTAAAGCCACTACAAGTCCATTCCCAAGCCAACTTCAGGTCTGATGTGGAAAGGCAACATCCTGAAATATTTTTTTGCCGGCGTTCTTATTTTGCGCAATTGACCAAGGTGAAATGTGGCGTTTGCAGTGAACCGGTGGGCATGTTCTCAGCTTCGTGCCGCATTAGATCTCCAGTAAACGATTGCATGGGACCAATGAAAAGCTCGATCCCGCCGCGCGAGGTCTGCAGCCTCCCAGAGTTTTGTTCGGTTGTTAGTTTGCCAAATTTGGGCAAAAAAACATGATGGGCAATACACATTAGTTGACACTGTCTTCGCAAAAAGTTGCTAAATCAATACTGTATGAGCGGCCAATCAGAGTTCTTCGACCTCTGTTGAACTTCATCAGAGTACTTCATCAGCAGAATTCCTCAACAACCGTTTGCCTGGGCAACTTAGCACTAAGAGCGTAAAGATACCTTCCTTCCCTCTCATTGGACCTCTCTCTCACACAGTGGTACTTCTGGTATGCCAACTGCGTCTGCGTGACGACTGTGCCCCAGAAGGAGCATCAGTGGCATCATAACAGAATTCGACGAGACGCCCACACGCGAAGCAAAAAGCAAGTCAAAACAAGCAAGTCATCATGCCGCTCTCTCTCCAGCAGCTCTTTGGTGTGCAGGGCAAGATCGTTGTGATCACGGGCGGCGGCCGCGGCATTGGCAAGATGATCGCCGACGGCTTCGTGCAGAACGGCGCCAAGGTCTACGTTGCCTCGCGCGACCTCGAGGTGTGCATGAAGACGGCGGCGGAGCTCTCCGCCAAGGGCCCCGGCGAGTGCATCGCGCTGCAGTGCGACCTGTCCACGGAGGTTGGCAGCAAGGCGTTCGCGGCGGAGATCGCCAAGCGCGAGACGCACGTGGACGTACTCGTCAACAACTCGGGCGCGGCCATGGGCGGCGACTTCGAGGCCCACGACGAGTCGGGTGCGTGTTCTGCATACCGCATTTGTATCACTGCATTGTGACTAACATGTTATGTGTGTACATGTGTGATACTGCAGCCTGGGATCTCCAGCTGGCGATCAACGTCAAGGCGCCGTTCTTCCTCACGGTGGCGCTGCTGCCGCTGCTAGATGCGTCCGTCAAGTTGTCCGCAGACAGCAGCGCGCGCGTGATCAACATTGGCTCGATCGCGGGCTTGCGCACGGAGTACCTCCCCACGATGTCCTACGATGTGTCCAAGGCCGCGCTGCACCACCTCACGCGCGTGCTGTCGGCCAAGCTGGCACGTCGCCCGAACGGCGGCCACATCCTCGTAAACGCCATCGCACCTGGCATGGTGCCCACCGAGATGTGTGACATCGTGACCATGGCGCTCGAGACCACGGTCGAGGAGCTCGAGACCACCTACGTCCCCATCCAGCGCGCCGGCCACGAGCACGACATGGCGGGTCTCGCGATCTTCCTGGCGTCCAAAGGCGCGGGCTGGATCACGGGCGAGGTCATCGTCGCCGACGGCGGCCAGATGTTCGCCACGGAGACCGCCATGGGCCCTGCCAAGCTCTAAGCCAGAGAGATGCAGTGTGTACTCTGTGAATAGAGAGCATAGCGTGAGTGATCAGCTACTGCATCCGGTTATTCTGCATACCCTTTAAAATTCAATCAATTCGTTGTTACAGGTAAATACAACATATAGAGATTTCCTATGCTAAAGTAGCAAAGCGCAACACTCATAAACTATACGTTTCTTTTATTTGATAAATAGAAGGTGTTCATTATTTGCACTATATTATGTATTTGAATGACGTATTCAGCTTGTCAGCTTCAGCTTGGCAACCGAGACTCACTTGTCAATAGCGACACTAGGAAGAGAGCATGGCGCTGCCTGCACTGCCTGCGCTGCCTGCGCTGCTGCTAGAACGATGGGACGCCGCCGCCACTGCAGGTGTGTTGACTTGTACTTTAATGCGTCGCATGTGCTGATCGTGGTGCTAATTGCGTGCTGTGGGCGCTCGCAGGCGTGCTCCGCTCGTCGCTATCCGAGGCGCAGAACCGCATGCTGGCCGGCGAGCTCCAGCTGATCGTGCAGTTCAACGCCGGCCACGCACAGGTGGGCTTCCTTAGCAATAGCAATGCAAGTGCTATCTGCTGATGCTCTTGTCCGCTTGTAACAGAAGAAGCGGCCGGCCGACCAGCAGCTCCTCCATCCACCGCCAGCGAGCAGCCCGCCAGCCACCACAACGCCATCGGCATTCAACTTCACAAAGATCAGGTGCGCACAACTAAATCGCTCGCTACTGACCTGACAATCTGCTGACCATTTGATCGTTGCCCCACAGCCGCAATGAGCTGCTGTGCGCACTGAGCTTTGAAGACTCGGTACGTGACGAGCTGCCCCAGCTTGCCGTCAATGACGTTGACGACCATGGAGAGCTGCCTCAGCACGCTGTGTTAATTAACATCTCGCCACTGGTACGTACAGTTGCCTTTCAATGTTATTGTCCTGATCACTACTCTCACTCAGTTGCTAATGTGCTGTGTTATTATGCAAACATGGCAGATGCGCGGTCACTCGCTCTTCGTGTTCGATCTGCCGCAAGTCCATCCGCAGAAACTCACGCGCCAATACCTCAAGAACGGCCTCAGCGTCGTTCACGCGGCCCAAGATCCGTACTTCACCCTCGGTATGTGGCCATAATGCCTTTTCTCTTTGAATGCCACTTAGCTAAACGCATCTCGTCACTTTGACCAGGCTTCAACAGCGCCGGCGCGTGGTCGTCCGTCAACCACATCCACCTCCAGGCCTTCTTCACGAACGAGCTCAATGGCGAACAACTGGCGTTTCCGATTCTCCGGCAATCGCGTCGCCAGCTCTTCATGCACAAGGCTATTGCGGTCTGCGAGTTCCCCCACTGGCCCATGGTCTGCTACGGCGTCGCAGCCAATGATCTGACCAGCGCCGACCGTTTTAACACTGTCTTGGAGGTCGCGTGGACGCTCGTTGACCTTCTCCAGAGATGCGGCATCCCCCACAACGTGCTGATTGCGAGTGACGAAGCCACTTGCGAACCACTTGTGATCGTATTTCCACGCCAGCCCCAGCGCGTGAACGGCGTCGGATTGTTCTCAGAATTCGAAGGTGAGGCTACCTCTTTGGCGCAAACTCTTCGGTTCGCGGTCGCCGAGATCGCGGGTCTCGTGGTCGCGAACACTGCTGTCCAGTTCCAGCGATTCACGCAGGAGATGTTCGCGCACATCCTGTCGAACGAGATCTCACTCACGCAGGTAAGCGATGTTACTTACTTCAGCTTTGGCTCATCGTGTTATGTGAAAAAGTTGTTGACTTATGTTCGATGTGTGTGGTTGGGCCATTTTGCAACAAACAGGACGAAGCGGAAAGCATAACGGCCGACTGGAAGCGAATGTTATGAAGCTGGACAGGTTGGAAATAGACGCGCCTCTCTTTTTAGTTGCCTTCAGCTCCCAGTGTCGTTTCTGAGCTTGTCCTGCGCTTGCTCAGCGCTCGTTAATGCGATTCCACGCTTGACTCTCTCACCTCAGCCACTAGCGCCACCGGTTCATGCGCCACGAGCCACAGTCGCCCGACAAGCAACCCCAGTTGACTAACCACTGAGCCATGGGCTCGGGCTTGAGCGTCTTCTCGAGCGGCAAGGGCTACGATCCACTCGTGCTCTCCATGAAGCATTTCGACGTCCACCGCGTCGTGGGCAAGGGCGGCTTCGGCAAGGTGAACGCCGTGATCCGCAAGAAGACAAATCCTGCGCAGTGGTTCGCGGTCAAGACGCTCTCCAAGGTCGTGGTCGTGAAGAAGAGCTGCGTGCAGATGATCTGGAACGAGCGCAACCTGCTCGTGGTCATCAAGAGCCCGTACATCGTCATGATGCACCACGCGTTCCAGGACCAGTACAACTGCTACATGGTCATGGACCTGCTGCTGGGCGGGGACCTCAAATTCCACCTCTCGGGCTCGTACAAGAGCGGTTTCTCTGAGCAGAACGCGCGCTTCTACGTGGCCGGTACGCTCTACTCGCTCCAGTACCTGCACTCCAAGGGCATCCTGCACCGCGACATCAAGCCGGAGAACATCATCCTGGACGACATGGGCTACCCGCGGTTAACCGACATGGGCGTCTCGGTACAGGCCGACAATCTCCGATTCCGCGGCAACAGCGGTACGACATCCTACATGGCTCCGGAGCTCTTTTTCGGCTCGCACGAGCACGGCATCGCTGCAGATTTTTTCTCGCTGGGGATCTTTCTCCACGAGCTGTTGTTTGGCAAGAAACCCTGGACAGGAGGCGTTGATGCGCGACTGGAGAATTGCATGGGGGTCCTGAGCAACTTTCCCGAAGACAAGCTCGTTGAATACTACACATCCGAGATGCTCGACAGCTCCAAGCGCTCCAAGTTGTCGCTGATCTGTCGGTCACTGCTGCGAGGACTGCTGCACCCTGAGGAGACCAAGCGCCTGGGTTTCAATGGCGTGACGGAGGTCATGCAGCACGAGTGGTTCAGCGGCTTTGACTGGGACGCGTACAGCAATCGGACCATGGCGGTGCCCTTCTGCCCTGTGGTCGACGAGAGCAAGGCCAACTGCGACACTGCGGCCGTGGACTTTGAAGACGTGCTGGACCAGAGCTCCGAGCCTTCTGAGCGCATCAAGGCCGAAGAGCAGACGCAATTCGTGGGTTTTGAGTTCAACACTGCGATCGAGGCTGCTGTTACAACGAAGCCCAGCTAAAGAAGGCACACAGTTCACGAGCCACTTCACTCATTAGAGAAGCGTCAGTAAATTTATTCCTCATACAAGATGGCTATCATTTTCACAGGTGAGGACTCCTAGTATGTATCTATACGATTCTCACATTGGCGGGCTCATGCGGCAGACGACGATTGTGTGGCACTGAACTGCTCGTCAATCGCCTCGAGCGCCTCCAGGCCTCGCGTAGAGATTGACAGCACGATGTTGTTGTTCGTGAGCAGTGGGTGGTCGCAGTGCGCGAAATCCGGATTGATGCGGATCAACGAAGCCTGGTTGCGCTGTCCACAGCGCTCGAACAGATCGGCGACGACCATTTCGCACTCCTTGCGTACAGACGGCACCTGCAATAGCGAATTCGCAATGAGAGTTGTAAGTTAGACTTTACGTTGCAATCACGCGTAAAAAGGTTTGTCATCGTACTCTGGTGCCGCAACCAATTTCGAGGACCACGAGCCGCAGCGACGGATCTTCTTCAAGCATCTACAAAATATGAATATGCACGTGAGAGTTAACACGCCGCAATCTAGCACACATTTCACAGAGGCCTCCGACGTACCTGCTCGACGACGGCTTCCCAAGCCACATATCGACTCTGCAAATACCAAAGTCACAGTATTAATAGTATACCAATCACCTTCGGCTCTGAAAGCCTACTCAAGGAAACCCACCTCATCTGTGACGTTCGGTATCCAGCTCTTGTCGTGGAACATGAGCACGTTCGGCCGCGCTTTCCCTCCGCACTGCGTGCATGCCGCAATCGCCCCGCCACTCGCTCTCATCGTCTCCAAGTTCACATCGAAGCGACACTCTGCATCGGCGGTCCACGTGCCATCACAGGGTTCTCTGGTGGCGGCTCGATCGCCGTTCCCAAGACCAGCGCACTGCCAGCGCTCCACGTTGCCATGCAGCTCGTAGATTTCGTCGCCTGTAAAGCTGCGGTGGAAATGGGCGTCCACCTGTGAAAATGATCGTGGACGAAGCCATCGACAAAGTTAGTTAGTCTGCAAGAATACGCAGTCTACTAACAGGGGACGCACATTCGAAGTGTAGACGAAAAACGGGTCGCTGGTGACGGTGTTTAAAGTGACGGACTCTGGCAATGCGCCGCTGAGTTGAAGGCGATCGAACGTGCTCTTGAAAGCGCTCTGGTCCCCACGTTTCTGCGTCAACCGATGCTTCCACTTGCGCAGAATGTCGTATCTAAAAATCACTGCCAAGCATCAGCAACAACGAATTTTTCTCTGCTGAGGCCATGATGAATTGATAAAGCGTACCCATTGTGGTGCTTGGTGTCACGATAGGCGTTGAAGCAGCTCCCCCAGAAGCCATAGAAGACCTCATCATCTTCCTCCAGCTGCAGTCAATACGCGTCCACAAACACAATGAGCGAACATGCGTTGTCTGTATGCAAGTACAACACGCATACATACCCAGTACGGGTCGCAGAGGTCCTGGTAGTCCACGCCCAGCGTCTCGTAAGCTTTCATGGCCGCAATGTCACTACGCAAAAGCAACACATTAGCCAACAGCAATGCAGCATAACAGTAGCAACACAAGCACACACTTGTACACTGGAAGCCCTGAATCCGCTGATCACGAGCCACATACACACACGCAAGAGCGTTGTCAGAAGCACGCAAAAAAAGAAGGAAGCAATACCATGCTCACAGACATACCGGAGAAGCCAGCGCCTGCTGCGACGAGGAGGAAGTCTGCAGCCGCGATCTTCTCTGCACCACACATCCACATAACAGCGCATCATTAGCACCAGTCAGTGAGCGCATCGCCAGTTGTGAAGCTCATCTGCAACGCACCCGCAGCGTCACGCCATGCGCGCTCGCCGTCCGTTGCCATTGTTTTGTTGTGATTTTGCAAAACGTAATGGTCTGGATTTTGTCCAGTCATATAGAGAAAAAATGCTGGATTTTGTCCAATTAGGTGAGTTTTGGACATTTTGGCTTGGATTCGAGAAAGAAGAACGACAACGAGAGCGATCGAGTGAAGGAGAGAGTGGCGATGGTACGTGGCCTGTGTGTGTTCATGTGGGTCGTCTGCCAAGCGCCTCATGTGGACGTGTATACTGACGACGTTTTGCGTCTGAATGTGCGCGTCGCGACTGCAGTTTGGCGGATTCGGTGGTGACGGCAACCCGTTCGGTGTGAATTTCAACCTCGGCAACTTTCCGCAGCGGTATGAGCTCTCGTGTTAAACGCTGCAGGTATCTATCTGATGTGACACCTTGACTGATGTATGTATACGTATGGGCTGTGTACGCATGCGTTTGTAGCTTTGATGAGCACTACCGCGTGTACCCCGTGTCGTTCTGCGACAAGGCCCACTTGGAAGACGGCGACAAGAGTGAGTCGCGCATGCATTGCTTTTGGTGCTGGATCAGTTCGTTGGGGATGTTAACATGTGTGTATGTGTGTATCTGTATCGTAGTCCTGCTGCCTCCATCTGCGCTGGAAACGCTAGGTAAAACCACGAATCTTTCCTTATATGTGCGGCCGTTGGAGCAAGCTGAAGAGCTCAATCTGTCTCTTTTTTTCTGGATCTTGTAGCGCGCCTGCACATCGAGTACCCGATGCTGTTCAAGATTATCAACGAGGGCGCGAACCGCCACTCGCACTGCGGCGTCTTGGAGTTCAGTGCGCCAGAGGGAAGCTGCTACATGCCGTACTGGGTTCGTTGCTGCTCTTTTGGATCTGAAATCGTCCAGTCAACCCACTATTCAGCAACTCATGCGATGTATTTTCTATAGATGATGCAAAACCTGTTTGTGAAGGAGGGCGGAATCCTCAACATCCAGAACATCTCGCTGCCGAAGGCGTCGTTCGTCAAGATCCGCCCCCAGTCGCAGGACTTTCTCGACATCACCAACCCTCGCGCTGTGTACGTCATACATTTTCTATTTGTTGCGCTCACTGGTATACGTGTTCAACTTTAGACTTCTGTGATCTCATTCCAATTACTCAGCCTGGAAGCGTCGCTGCGCAAGTTCTCGTGCCTGACGATCGGCGACACGATTTGCATCAAGTACAACAACAAAAACTTTCTGCTGGACGTGCGGGAGCTGCGACCCGCGCCTGCTGCGTGCATCATCGAGACGGATTGCGAAGTGGATTTTGAAGCCCCGGCCGATTATGTGCCGCCCCCGCCCGTGAAGCGAGCTGCTCAGGCACCTCCGGCGCCGTCGGACGCTCCGTACGGCGGCGTCTCGACTGTCTCGACTGCCGAAGTTGCCAAGACCGTGCGAGGCAAGTCACTCGGAGGCGGCGGCCTGCGTCTCAACAAGAAGAGTGGTGAGCAGAGCTCCACGGACGCTGCGGCGCTGCGTGCGGCTCGTCTGCGTAGATACGAGTCGTTTCACGGAACGGGCCAGTCGCTGAGCGGGTTGACGTCAAGTACAGCCCCAGTGGCAAGCGGCAATCGTCTCGGCAACAGTCTCAATGGTTCTGCAGCAGTTGCAAAGGAGGAGGAAGAGGAGAAAGAGGAGAAGGCACCAGCACCGAAGGCGCCGGCCGTGCCGTTCCAGGGCGAGGGTCGGCGCTTGCGGTAAACGCTATGAGCCTCCCCATCACATGCATGACAGAGAGTGAATGACACAGTACATGAGCAGCAGTCTGAGTGGATTAGACAGTCGAGTGAATAAGAGAGACACACACATGAAGCATCTGAGCTCTTCACATTTTGACATGCATTTAGTGACATCCTCTTTTATTGCCACGTCACTATTCGAAGAAAAGGACTTGTATACGGGTCATCTTGCAGTCCCACTATCTGTCACATCGAATTGATGCGCAGGAGGGAAGAGCGGCAGTGCGAAGAAGAAGGACAAGCGCCATCACCAGCAGCAGAAGCAGAGGCGTCATGTCCGAGACCTCGTCGTCCTCTGCATCCTCTCAGCCGCCTCCGCAGGCAGACGCAGTGGCGATGGCGACGCCGTCCAGCAGCGCAAGCGACAAACCCATTGAGAGCGAGAGCGAGACCGACTGGGTCCAGAAGTGGTCGCTCGTCCATCAGCGCCTCATCGACACGTTCCTACGCGAGACGTACGGCCATGCGGTGAGCGTGCAGGTGCTCGCAGCTGCGTCCACGGCGCTGCTGCTGAGTTGCGCGCTCTACTTCCTCTCACCGCTGCTCGAGGACGACTTCCACTTCTACCAGAAGTACCTGCCGTGGGTCTACTACCTCGACTACGGCAAGTACAACTCGTTCATCGTGGACCATGTCGTTGTCTTCCTCGCTATTTCGCTGCCTATGACGTGGCTGCTGCTTTTTAACATCGCGCACTCGGGCGTGGCAAACCGACTCGAGCTCGCGCTGCTGCTGCTGCGCATCGCGTGCTGCCTCACGGTCTGCGTCTCGCTCACCGTGATGCTAACCGAGTTCCTCTCGCGCCGTGTCATGATCGCTTTGCTCTCGCTCGCATATGGTGCTCTGGGTCTTGTGTACTCGTGGAGCGTGCCGGTGTGGCGCTGGTATCTGGATGAGGCGTCCACGAAGGGGCTCATCGCGTTCATGCCAGCTTCGGTACAGCAGCTGCTGCTGCGTACGTCGCTGCTCGAGTGGCTCACAGACACGTCGTTCTCGGAGAAGATGAAGCCCTTCCTACCGTTCCTACTGCCGCTATCGCGCGCCGAGCAGAACCGCCTGCTGGAGCGCATGCCCGTGGAGAACCAGGTGATGCTCACACGCCCAGGACTCATGCCGTTGCTGCCTGCGTCGCTCCAGAAGGTGCTGCTGCCCACAATGTCGCTTTCCCAGGCTGAATTTAGCAGCAGCACGGAGCTGGCGCTCCACACTGGCTCATCGGAACGCAGCAATGGCAGCGCAGTGAACCAAGCCACGCTGGCGATAAAGAAAGCGGATCTCCCGTCGACCGCAGACGCTGGGTTCGCGTTCCACCGACCGGAGGTGACGGCCGCCAACGCGCTCACATCACAGTCGCGCGAAGAAGTGCTCGTTGATATCATCAGCGCCCGCGTGATGGAGTGAGTGGTGTCTATTGCATGAATTGTATTGTCTCTGGTGGCCTGACTGCTGATGACCATGTCCTTCTTTCTGTGCTGTGCTCATTCCAGCGGCTGCAAGCAGATCGTGCAGATGCCGTCGTCCAAGACGCTCAATCGCACTGCCTCCGTTTCCACTGCGCTCTTCGTGCTTCAGGTACGTGGGCCTCTCGCTATTCAAGACCGCCATTGTCTATCCTCTTTTTAACAATCGTGCATCTCTCTATCTATCACCACTCCATAGCTGTACGCGTCGCGCAAGAGCCGCCAGATGTTCGTCACCACGCTACAGTTCCTGCTCACATCGGCTCTGGGCTCGGTCGCGGCCTGCGCCGTGCTGCTGCGCGTCATCCAGGTGGCGAGCGCACGTTTGCCCAGTCGGTCCGTGCCATTGCTGCGGTATGCGCAGCAGTACTTGCTGCGCAATCGGAGTGCGCCGGCCCAACTTGAAGTCAAGCCTGAGAGCAACGATATCCACCAACCGTCCAAGCTGCGCAAGGCCGCGACATCCGCGTCCGTTGTGCTCGCAGTTGCGTTTGCCGTACGCAAGCTGCGAGGATAACGAGAGAGGCCGCACATTGCAGGCAATCGAGATGTGGCTTTTTTTGGCTGCGCGTGTGATTGAGCGAGTCTGGTTGGTGGGCAAGTTGTGTGTGGATCTATTGAAGTTGTGGAACCAAACTCTGAGCGAATTTCTAAGTCAATGAAGCAAATAATCTGAGCTCATGCTCGTTCAAAGTGCCTCATGCACTTGCAAGCACAACAGGCCCCACACCAGAAACTTCACAGTGAATCACATGCTCCATGCCAAATCTTTACACAACACACTTTCGAATAAATACAAAAACATGTTTCCTTCCTCGATTGTACCGCTTGCGCTTTCTGATGCGTGGAGCCACAGTCGCGCCTGGCGACTGGAGGAAATCATTGCTCACCGTGCTCCGCCACTCTTCGCGCCCGTCAATCTCCACGCACACCAAGCGCTCGAATCCGTTCTTCTCACAAACACGGGCGTCGTGCACAGCAACGACCTTGCCCTTCTGCCACGTCGTCTCGCCTCCACGCTCCACCGCCAGTATTTCGACTTGCACAGCATCGTCTGTCGTGACCTTGCACAGGCTCTTCGTCTTCATACACGCTGGCGCAAGACGTAGCGACTTCCGCGGAAGCGACTCATCTCACTCAGGTCCCCATCCGCAGTAGTGGATAGAGGCCCGAGTTTTTCTGGCTCCTATCACTCGCGCTTTGCACCTAGACATAGGTCAAGAGTAGCATGTACACTTGCATTTAGTCTCATAGACCTTCCATTCATACAGGCAATATACATGCATGAACGTACCATACGCCGTACGTGTCTTGCGTGTCGAGAGCGTCGCCAATCGCCAGGGCCTCTCGCCAAGGCTCGACGAAGCAGACCGTCGTCGGCTTGTTCGCAAGCCATTGAGCAACCGAGTGCAGCGGCACCCACTCGCTGTCACCGCCCTCCTCCTGCAAGAACCAAAGCTCCATGGTGTGGGGCTTGCAGCCAGGGAAGATGAGCGCTCGGCTCAGGGTCTTCCAGAGCTCGTCGACGATATCGTCCAACGATGCTGCCCGGCGGAGGTCAAGCATAGGTGCGCACAGCTCGTGCTGCGTACGGCACCTGACGTACCTTGGCTGCGCATTGGCGCGGTTCCAGTAGCAGAGCTACAGCAATAGCAAGACACATGCAGAAGCGAATCAGCACAATAACACAAATACAGCCGGATGATTTATTGATACACATTGTGCGTACCTTGAACATGGGCGGGTACAGGCTGCACACGAGTGTGGGCTCGTCCGAGGGGCTGGGTGGGCCTCGCACACGCAGCACTCTCCGTGCGATCTTCCAGTCGACACGCACTTGCGTGGAGATCGTCGATGACGTAGTAGTCATCCGGGGTCTACGGACACAGACACACATACATAAAGAGGAAAGAGCATCAGACATTAGATATACAGCGCACATGCACACATAGAGACACACAAACGCACCAGGCCTCGGCGGAGCGCCACCACCCAGGAGCCCGCACAGGACTTGGTCTCGTCCACCAGCATCTCGTTGTGGAGCGTCCCGACGCTGTCGCGGCGCCTCAGCAGCCTCTCCGCCGGCCCTACGGCCAGCAGGAACATCGTGTCGCCATCAGCTCCATGCGGTCGTTGCTCTTCTTCGCAAATGGGCCTTCAAATCCCAACTGCAGCAACCCAGTCACACCTAATTGGGCAACTTCAACTTTCAAATGCAAGAGCGACTGTCAAATGCAGAGTGAATGTAGACAGCCAATCTGCAACCAAGGCCATTAATGCCGTTATATCCCAGCAGCGCAACACTCTCAACTAAACAGAAGAACACCTAGGCGGTCATGGTCGCGTTGAGCCACTTGGCGAGCTCGTCGCGGTCGCGCTGGTAGCTCGCGCTCTTGATGCGGATGCGCTCGAGCGACGCGTCGAGCAGGCGCTCGTACGAGCTGTGCTTGCGGCTCTGCAGGAACGCCTCGACCTCCACGGCCTTGGTCTCGCTCTGGAAGCGCGCGATAACCGTGAGCACAATGCGGCCGACCACGAGCGGCGAGTACTGCGCGTTGAGCGCTGCCCAGTGCTCCTGCACGTACTGCCAGGCGAAGAGCGCGCCGTCCATGTCGGCCGCGACGCTCGCGAACACGTACTGGATGTCCTGTGAGCGCACGCTCTTGAGCGCCCACTCGATTACCTCGCGCTTGATCTCGAGCGACTTGAAGAGGCCGATGGCCGACAGGCAGTTGAGCTTTTCCTCGATGAAGTCGCTTTCCTCGTAGCACGCGCGTAGCTGCTTCATGTGACTCACGTCGCCACGCGACGCCTGGATGCTGAACACCACGCCACGCAGGTCCGCTGCGAGCGACGAGCCCTTGCGGTCGGCAAAGTACGCCTGGAAGAGGCGCTTGGCCTCCGCGACGACCGCGGCGTCGTCTCCGCGGCTGAGCATCGCGATGACGTCGCGACGGAAGTGGCCCGTGACCGTGCTCTCGTTCGGCGCCACCTCCCACGTGAGGCGCTGCATCACGCCCGCGAACAAGTTGCGCAGGTACTGCTGCAGCAGCGGGTAGAAACTTTCCTCCTTGAAGAGCGTGCTGTAGAAGCCCAGGTTAACCGAGATCTCCTTCCAGCACAGGTGCTCCGGCTCGTTGGCGTACGCGTTGCTGAAGTCGAGCGCCTGCGAGACGGGTATCACACCGCTGCGCGCGAACGAGAAGACGCTGTTGAGCAGGCTCATGCGGTCAACCGTGTTGAAGACCTGGTCCTTCACGGGCTTCTGGAGCGCGTTCCAGCCGCTCGGGGAGTAATTGACGAGGTAGAAGCCCGACTGGTTCGGGTTCACCTTGATCCACGCGGCGTCGCCCGCCGGACGCACGAGCTTGGCGGTGATCTCCGCGTCAGCAGTGATCGGCGTCTTGACGGCGGCCGTCTGGGTCGACTTGCCCTGCCAGATGCCCGCCTGCTGGATTTCCACAGGCTTGTCCGACGAGATGTACGTGAGTGGGATGTCCCACACCGACATGTCCGTCTCCGGGTCCTTGAAGCTCTTGTCGGCAAAGAAGCGCTCCTGAGTGAGCTTGTTGTCTGCGAAGGTCACGATCGGGTAGCCTGTCTGACTCGTCCACGAGTTGGCCATCTCGGTGATCTTCTGGCCCGATGCCTCTTCGAGCGAGTTCCACAGGTCCTCCGTCTGCGCGTTGAGGTAGCTAAACTTGACGAGGTACGCGTGAATGCCCTTGTAGAACACGTCGCGACCGAGGTACTCGGAGAGCATGCGGATGATGCTCGCGCCCTTGGCGTACGAGATCACGTCGAAGATCTGGTCCACCTCGTCCGGGTGGTTGACCACCACTTCGATCGGGTGAGACGTCTTCATGCAGTCCTTGACCATAGCAGTGCCCATGGTGACCTCCTGCACGAAGTTGTCCCAAACGTTCCACTCGGGGAAGATGTGGTGCACGGCCTCAAACTCCATGAAGCGCGCAAAGCCCTCGTTCAGCCAGAGGCCCGTCCACCAGTCCATGGTCACGAGGTTGCCGAACCACTGGTGCGCGAGCTCGTGGCACACGGTGCGCGCAGTCGCGGTCTTCTGCGCAAAGCTGCTGAGCTTCTCGTCGATGAGGAGACGCGTCTCGCGGTACGTGACCACGCCCCAGTTCTCCATCGCGCCAGCGGCAAAGTCGGGGATCGCGAGCATGTCGAGCTTCTTGAGCGGGTACTCGATGCCGAAGCGCTCGGTGAAGAACGAGAGCGACTTAACGCCAACGTCGAGCGCGAAGAGACCGCGCTCGCTGCGGCCCACAGGGGTGTACACGGTCACGAGCACGCCCTCCTTGGTCACGTCGGAGACCGAGTCGAACTCGCCGATGACCATGCCGACCAGGTACGTCGACATGATGGGCGTCTCGGCGAACTTCCAGAGCTTCTCGACCGTGGCGTCAGTGCGCGTGTTAGCACGCAGGTGCGCGTTCTTCTTGGGACGGACAGTTGTCTGCACGACGTGCGTGTTGGAGATCGCCGTGAGGTTGGCGTCAGTTACGATCGAGATCTCGTAGCAGGCCTTGACGGCGGGCTCGTCCCAGCACACGAACGCGCGGCGCGCGTCGCAGGCCTCGAACTGCGTCACAGCCATGACACGCTTTTCGTTGTCCTGCTCGTACTCGCTGCGGTAGAAGCCACGGAGCTTGTCGTTGAGGAAGCCATGGCACTCGAGGTGGATCACCGCCTGTGTGCCGGCGGGGATCGTCTCAAGGAAGACAAGCTCGATGGCCTGGTCCTGCTTGAGGTAGCGGATTTCTGTCGCCTCGATCTTCTTGCCGGCGAACTCGGCGAAGACGTTGAACACGTAGAGCTCAACGGCGTGGCACGTGACTGTGGCAGTGGCCTCGCGCACGTCCACGTCGATCTTCTGCGTCACCTCGAAGCGGTAGTTGGCCAGGTCGACGTGGTAGTCGAGGAAGTACTTGCGCGGCGCGACACTCGTGGGCAGGCGCGCGAAGGGCTTGGAGGCAGTGGCCATCGTGTCTGTGGCTTGAGTTCTTGCTGGCAGATCCGCGAATGAGCTGCTGCTGTGAGTGGCGATGACGCAGCCGAGGAGATCAATTGTTTCTCTCTGCGTCTACATGTTGCTGATTGCTTTGTGTACAGTGGTGTGGCAACAGCTGGTCAAGGGTTCAGCCTTTGATACTAGGTAAGGCATAATAAAAAGGGATTTGGTGGAAATATACCTTAAAATGACTAAGGATCTACACAATCTAGGATTATAGAGGTTAATAATGTAAGAAAAAACCTCTCTAAAGCGATCGGGTTGAAGTCCACTCTCTCAACTTTTCTTCTCCACTCATCACGTACCGGTACGAGAATCGCTCCCATACTTGATACAGGTCGATACCGGTAGTCCTTTTTACTACCGATATGATATCGGTGTACGGTGCGTTTTCGATGACCGGTACTCAAATACCGGCTCTCAACTGTTTTTAGCTAACGCTACATAACTTCCTCGATATTCTGGTTACAAACCTCCTCGCAACTTTTACGATGGTGGACAGCTCGAGCGCTTGTGGACAATCTTGTGTCCACATGCGTCGGGCGTGTCTACACTGACGACCACTTCAGATCCAACCGGACAACAGACGACGCTACAGCCGCTCGACTATGCTCTCGAGGGCGTCAGCCACGGACGCGAAGACCTCCACGTCGTTCCGCTCCGCCATCTCCCGCAGATACGCGCGAGCTCGCGCCAGGTCCTTGAATTCACGCCCAACGACGACGCTCCCGTCCTTGGAGACAATGCAGCCGTCCTCTAATGGCTCGATCACCAGCAGCATCGCGTGCCAGCTGACGACAAGTTCCGCGGCCTCAGTCATCGCTGCGATGGACCGAACTTGCTTGGGGATCACAAAGAGAATGAGCTGCCATAAACACACAGATGGATTAACAAACAGACTCGATATCCATAGTTAGGCATGCGGAGTGAGCTCTCACCTCGGCGCGGTCCTTCTCTGCGTCAATTTCTTTCCATCGGTCTGTGCGAGATGACACGTGGGGCGAACCGGGCTGGCGCGAGAGCTCGAACGTGAGGTAGTCCAGGTACGGGATGTAGAACGGGATCCCCGCCTTCTGCAGCAGCGGCACTGCGACTTTCTCTCGCCAGCTCGTCGCGTCGACATCCCCACCAAGGTACACCGATCCGCCCGAGTAGCTGCCGTACAATTTGCAGCCGAGATGCTGGACGATGGAATCAGAAGGCAGCTGTCCAGAGGACGAAGAGGCTTGCAGACTTGAGCTGTCTGCGTGGCCGTTCTTGTCTTCCAGGGATTTCTGCGATACGACGGACACAACCGCAGTCGACGACGCGGACCGAGACGTGTTCCGACGCGGCTTGATCTTCCCCGACCATTTGTTCAGGATGATCGACGAGCGCTTGCGCAGCCGAGGCATCTCCGGGACGAACGTGGTCAGGTTGTCTTCGAGCACCCAGTGAATCATCCCCAGCACCGCGTCGCGCACGTTGTCGTACATGCGGATCTCCTTCTTGATCGCCAGATTCCGCAGACACTCCCTCGCGCCGTTTAGGTCTGCGAGCTCCTCGGGTGTCACCTCGGAGCCCTCGACGAGCGTTCCTGGGAGAATGTCATCCACGACGAGTACGACGCGACGTCCGCGGCATATGTACTCGACCGATTCATTGATGCAGACCATGGAGCGCGTGGCGTTGTCAATGACCATGAGCACGACCTTCGCGGTCTCCTTGGCGCGCGTCTCGATCTGGATGAGCTCCTCGTACCAGTCGTCCACCTGCGGGTTGAAGTACTTGACGTGCGCTTCTTCGAGGAGCGGAATCGCCACGTCGCGTCGCCACGTCGTCGGGTTGCACGAACCGCCGAGAAAGGCGTCCGTGTCGGCCATGCGCTCGGCGGTCGCTGGCTCGACGCCCTCGCTGAAGCTCGCCGCCTTGCGTGCAGGCAGCATGCGGCCCGCGGCGAAACGCACGTGCTCGAACGTGGCTGCATCGTTGTGCCGCCTCCGCATGGCGAAGCTCTCCGAGTCTGGGAACAGCGTTTGGTCCTTGAACTGTATCAGATGCGGCGACGTGTGGGACCGGTTCTTGGCGTGCATGAGCGCGTGCAGCGGGCGGCGGATGAACGAGTCCGAGTGCAGCGGCGGCGGCGGCGGCGACGTGGACGACGAGGTCGAGGAGCATGCGGGCGACGGCGGCGCGCTCACAGGAGACGCGGGCACGGCCGCATCATGGAGCGAGGCATCTGCATTAAGTGGCGCATCCAGTGAGAGCGTCTCGAGCGACGGTGCGTGTCCAGGAGCCATCGAGTGCATGCAGTGCGGGGGCGTTAACAGGAAGCTGAATTGAATGTGATCTCCATTTCCACATGCGCAGATTTGCGACAAAATAAATTAGGTGTTGGGTACCCAAACTCAAAAACGTTTGGCTCAGACTTGATTAAAGTATAAATATACTTTAATCAAGTTCGAGCTGAACGTTTTAAAATCGGATACCTATCCTAATTTAATTGTAAAAACGTTCGGCTCATTATTAATAATGCCCCACCCGCTTTTGACAAAATAAAAAATGTACCCAATAAAAGGCCATTTTCGTTCGTTCTCTCTCCCTCAACCACACCTCTGCATAGGTTTTCTACAAACACATTACGAGCCTGTGACGAGAACACCACGCGCATGAACAGCGTCCTGGTGGTTGCTCACTCACGCGAGTACTTGAAGGTGTATGGTCGTGTGGGTCGTTGCATATGTGCATGCCACTGATTTGCTCAGCCATGAAATAAGCTCGCACGTCTCAACAAACATGACGACGACGTTGGGCCACTGGCACCCCATGCTGCTGGTGTGACAACCTACCATAGGTAGCCGACAACAACAAAGCTCACGTCGAAAGCTGACGCCGTTACCATCAATGATGCCTTTGTCATCATGTCTGCCATCATGTCGTAGGACGTGGCGAGCTGTTAGGCGGCCCGCCTCCACTAGGTGCCGTGCTAGGTGATACTTGTGTCGATGTGCTTGTTGCTCTGATGCTTGCCGGGCTTCGCACTGAGGAAGATGCTGCCAGTGTTGTCGCCAATCAGCAATGGAGTCTTGTGCTTCCACTGCAGCTCCTTGGGCTGCTTCTCGATCCATAGCAGGTCACATGTACCTTCGTTCATCGCTATGTATTCGGCTTCAGTTGTGCTCTGCGCGTTGATTGTCTGGTTTCGCGAGCCAAACGAGACGGTGTTGCCGTCGAGCATCGTGACGTAGCCGAGCACGCTCATGTAGTCGATTGGATTGTTCGCATAATCTGTGTATGTGAAGCACTGCACTTGCACGTCGCATCCTTGAGCCATGTCCATGACGAGGCCGTAGTTCTTGGTGAGTTGGAGGTACCGCAGCACCCTCTTCGCCACGAAGAAGTGCGTGTGGTCGAACGCGTTCAGAATTCGCCAACACCAAGTACTGGAGAGCACTAGCCAGCTCTCTGCACATCAATGGCTCGTTTGTCGTTGACGTTGGTACTGCCACTGTTGTCTTGCTCATTGCTTCAGGTGTGCGACACCCGTTGCACGCTTGCGTGTGGAACCACCTCAGGATCTCTTGAATGTAGTGTCGCTGGATGAACACAAGCTGTGTCCTTCGCGAGTCGATCAGAATCTCGACTCCAAGCAGGTACTTAACTGGACCAGGTGACTCTAGCTCGAACACATCCTTGAGCTACTCTGCAACTCCTGCGCACAGCGCTGGTGGTCCTGTGAAGAGATCATCGACGTACACCGTAAGTAATATCGAGATGCTTTGCTTGTCAGCTACATATTGTCTTCCTCCCACTCGTCGTACATTGAGGCCGTAGTCGCTGTCGAATCGCTTGAACGACAGCTGCACCAGGACTGCATGCAGCGTCTGATTCCAGATCGCTAGTGCTTTTTCAATCCGTAGAGACTTTTGCGAAGTCTGCACACGCAGCGATCGCCATTGATCTGGAATCCTGACGGCTGTTTCACGAAGATCTCGGCTGTCCGGTCGCCGCACAGAAACGCTGTATTCACGTTATACTGTAGGATTCTCCAGCCGCGCTTCAATGCGTAGTAGATGGCTACACGCAGCGTCTCGAACCCGATGACGGGCGCGTACATTTCCAAGAAGCTGATGCCGTAATTCTGCTTGAACCCGTGAGTAACGAGACGCGCCTTGTAGCGTTTGGTCACGCCACAGCCGTCACGCTTGACGACAAAGGTCCATCTGTATGTGACCACAATGCAGTTTCTTGCACTTGATCGCTCGACGCTCTCTCACGCTTCATGCTTTTGCAAGAGCTTCAGCTCTGCGCCCATTGCCGGCTCCCAATGAACAGCCTGCGATAACGTCATCGCCTGCTTGTACGTGTTCAGGATCACGATCTCCTGTTGTGACGATAGCACCATGTGCACTACGAAGTTTCCAAGTGAGATGGGAGCCGCGTGCGGCGCGCTTCGAAGATTCTTGCAGGTTGGCAGCACTGCTTGCTCGCGAGGCGTTCTCCTAGTATATTATGTATGGCACACAAATATCCATACAACAAGCTTTGTAGCCATTCATTTGCTCTCACCTTGGTATGCTCTTTGTTTGTTGACCACACGATGGCTGGCGGTTTCGCTTGCTCATCGTCCGCAGGCGATTCAGCAAAAACCTGCTGTTGGCTCGGCCTCGAGCCTCGATTCACGCCGTGAAACCGGCCCTGGATGCATCACAGGGGATAGACTCCAAGAATCACGCCCTTGCCCTACATGCCGAAGACCTGCTGGAGGGAGAGCATTGGCGTCATGTTGCTCGTCTTGACTTGCGTGTCTTGAACGCTGAGCACTCGTTAAATGACCGACAACACGTACCACCCTTGGTGGACCCACCGGAAAGCAGTTCGTATTTTCCGGTTGCAAGGCTCTTTTATTGCTGCTGCGCTTAAAGTTTAATTGTTTGTACTGGTATCAGATACAGTACATTACCGATACAGTCACACCTCCTTATAACGGTACTTTTGGGACTACTTTTTCTACCTTGCCCTTATACAAATACCCTCATCAAGACGAAATTTCATCTTTTTCAAAAGTAAAAATTAAAAACATGATAAAATAAATCTAAAATTTGACTTTTATTTGGCTAGAATTATATCTTTTTTACATTTGGCCGAATTGGCCCTTATAAAAAAAATTGTATTGATTTTGACTGAGCTGTCCCTCGGTTTAGATGCCCTTATTCCTTATACCCTTATAGAAAACCGCAATACAAAAACTTATACTCTTTATTGGGACCCCTAAATTTGAGCTCTTATAAGAAAAACATCCCGATATAGAGGTTACTATATAGAGGTGTGACTGTATAGATTTTGATACCGGTATCGGTATTGTATTCAGCAGCTGCTCTGTCAATAAACTCTTCCAAGTACCGGTATCGGTGACTTCATAAATATTTCCACCTTTGATTTAAATGTTGTAATTACTATTTCGAATTTGTTGAGCTATTATTTGAGTATCAGCACTGATACTAAAGTATCTGCCGCCAATTCATTTGTTTGATACTCAAGTATCAAACCGTCACATAAATACCATATTATGGCGACGAGCACGAGGGCAGCAGCGGAGGAGGGCGACGAGACGGCGGTGGCGCTGCCTGCGTTCTCTACGCGCGAGCTGCAACTGCGCAAGGCGGACAGTCGCAACTGCGTGACCTTCGGTGTGCCGGCGCACTCGAGCGTGCTGCTGCACGTGTTGCACCCCAAGCCGCACGCCTACGAAGAGAAGGACCGGCGCTGGCTTCACCTGCTAGAGGCGGTCGCCGCCGTGCCGTCGTGCAAGGTGGACACGATCCAGAAGCTCGTGCAGCAGGCGCTGCAACTGCTTTCGTCGCCCGCGTGGAAACGCCATCTCGAGAAGAGCGTGCGGCTGCTGCTCGCGCAGCTGGCGGCCGCCAAGGACGACTTCTCCCAGCGCGCGCTCGTGACACTGCAGCTCAAGGACCGCGTTGCGCAGTTCCTCCGCGAGTGGGTCGCAGACCCGATCGAAGGCTTCGTGCTCACGAAGGAGCACGTCGTGGGTGCGTTTATAGTACCATGTTATTGTGCAGTGGTGATATGTCTTCTGTGCGTGACGACTGAGCATGTTGTGTTATGTCTTGTTGCAATCAGCGGGGCTTCGACTGGACGACCTGGTCGCGACGCCCGTTGGGGCAGGCTACTTGCGCGGCTACCGGCACGAAAACGGCTTTTGCATCGTGCTATTTCCTTGGGGCCACGGCTTCGTGCACTTGCGGCACGTGGAGCGACTGGAACAGGCGATCGAGACGCAGCGCAAGAAGCGCAAATGCAACGAGTTCCTGGCGCTCGAGCACCAGCATCTGTACGAGGAGGTCGAGTCGCTGCTTGAGAACTTCCCACCGGAGCAAGATGCGGGAGCGCCAGCTGCCAAGATGCTCAAGCTCACGCCCGAGGGCGTGGACGTGGACGAATATACGAAGCTCGTCGAGTCGCTCCAGCAGGAGGAGGTACGGATTAGTTATGACATATTTGTCTGCTCGTACTCACTCTTTTATTTATTATAATGGACAGCACTTTGATCCGGAGGTCCTACAGCACGACCTGAGCTTCGTGCGCCGTGTGCAGGCGCTGGCTGCGAAGACGCGCGAGCAGCAGCACCACAGGGAGGAGGAGCAGGATGACGACGACGAAGAGAAAGAGGAGCCGGAAAACGATCATGAACAACTGAGCGAGATGGAAGAAACCGAGCAGAAGCAGACGAGCCCAGTGAAAGAGGGGAAAGAGGAAGAGCAGGTGGCTGCGAAAGAGCCACTTGAAGCCCTGGCGGAGGCGCTGGTCGTGGAGTGAAGTCTCAGGAGCCTCTGCGTATTTATTTAGGGCATTAGAAGCATCGCTTCGGGACAACAACAAGCTGCTCAAAAAATGGGAGAGATTTCACTGTCAAGCAGACTCACAAATACATCTTTGTGCACATTTCAGTTTGTGTTGCCACAAATGACAATTTTACACTTTACTTTTATATGCCTAGAAGATGTTATTCTGGAGAAGCCTCCAAATTCCCATTTCCACATAAATGGCCGAGGATCATGCTGCGCGCATCTTGCTGAGCAGGTAGCGAGGCTGCAGGCGCTCGTATCAATGGCCTGGGATGGTCCTTAATGTGTATGTGTGTGTTCGTCTTTGTGACTTGAATCCTGCAGGGATCACTTCCAGGTGCTGCAGCTGGAGTCCCGGGACGCGCGCGGACGGCTGCAGCTCGTCGACGCGACGCAAGTGCGCAGGTGCGTTTGCTTCATTCTTCTTCTTCGCTTGTCTACCGTTGTTGATTGTTGTTGTATTTGGCACAATGGTCTTGTTCGTCTCCATGCACAGGCGCTACAAGGAGCTTGCGATCCTCGTGCACCCGGACAAGAGCAAGAGCGCAGGTGCGCGTCCTTTTTTCCATCCCCAACAGTACTGTATTAGTGTATTAAATCTACGTATGTGCGCTTTAACAGATGCAGAAGAGGCGTTCAAGCGACTAAGCGTGGCGTACGAGAGTCTGAGCGACGAGATCGCCCAGCGCAGCTACCTCCGCACGCTGCTGGCGACGCGATCGCTCCACCAATCTTCAAAGCGTCCCCCGCCGCCGCCGTATGCGCCATCGAAGCCTGGTCCACCAGCATATCCGCGGAAAAAGAAAGCGAAGAAAAGCGACAAGCCACCGCCTGCTAGCGAAGCGGACGGTGCTCCTCAGTCACCACCTTCTTCTGCGCCACGACGTGAGCGAACCCCCGAAGAGATCTGGAAACAATTCCAGGAAGAAGAAGAGCGGATGGCGCGCAAAGAGTTCATGTCTCGAGGCTTTGAGCGAACGTACGCGTGTTCAAGCCCACGAGAAGCTACTGCTGGTGACGATCTTGAGAAGCCACGGGTTGACACGGCAGTCCAGGAGTCCATCATGGGCTCAGATCTGCATGCGAAGGCACAGAACTGGAGCTCCTGGAAGAAGAATTCGTCGTCGCAGACAGTATCTTCGTCTACAGAGCCATCCACGAGCCACTGTGAGACCGGAGCTGTGGGTGAGGAACGCGTTCCAGTGACGAAGGCAGAACCGGAGGAAGAACTGATTTGCTGTATGCTCTGCCGGCGCAAATTCCCAACCCCCGAGGCGCTCAGTCGACACAAATCGCACTCAACGCTCCACCTGACGAACTTGCAGTGCGCGCAGACGAACTGAGGTGCCATCCAAAACAAACGGTCTTCTTCTGGTCAGTTGATGTTCCAGATCTTGACCACGTTGTCCTGTCCGCCGCTGATCAGCGCCGTCGCGTGCAGCCAGCCGACACTGTTGACGAATCCGTGCATAGTCTCAATCACTGCGAGCACGCGCATCTGCTCAGCGTCCACGACATACAGCAAGTCTTCCGAGCTGCACGCGATAGAGTTCCCGCGAGGTTGCAGCATCGAGATCCACTTGTCAGCCAGTCGGAGCTCAGATTTCACCAACGGATGGCTGAAGAGGTCGCTAAAATGCAGCAGACGCCCGTCGCCAGTGGAGCACACCAACTGGCCGCTCGAGAGTAAGCACATGCTGTAAATGGGCGAGTGGACGAGGTCCAGACAGCCAATGTACTCGAGTGTCTGGAAGTTGAAGATCTGGATCGCGCCGTCGTTCGAGCCACTCAGGATCAACATGCTGTCGATGGAGCTATTCGCTGCAAGCACTTGGATCGTGGCCTTGTGGACGTGGAAGGCCTCGGTCGCGCGCAGCTCTCTGTTCTTGAGTCTCTCGTTGGTAGCAGTCGGCAGATCCCAGAAGCACACTGTAGCGTCTGCTGCACCCGAGCACACCCGTCCGCCTTCCGTGAAGAAACACGTAATCCGCGACGCGTGGTCTCGTAAGACAAACGTGCAATAGCCCAGCTCTCCGTTCCAGATCCGGATGGCTGAGTCGTCGGAGCAGCTCAGGATCTGCTGAGGGAACGATGCAACTAACAGGTGGACTTTGGTGACGTGGGCACTGTGGCCCCGCAACACGTGAAGCAGCCTGAAGCCTTCCAAACAGCTGTACACGCGCAGCGTCGTATCGTGGGATCCCGAGACGAGCAATCGCGCGCTCAAGTCGATGCACGAGACGTTGTCTTGGTGACCGAAGAGAGTGTGAAGACAGCTGAGCGAAGCGCGTGACCAGACTTTGACAGACATGTCAACGGAGCATGAAACAAGATACCGGTCGTCGCTTGCCACGACTGAGCAGACGCTGGAGGCGTGACCGACGAGGTTCTCGGGCTGGATGCGACTGGGGAACGACGCCGATCCATGCTCACTGGACGAGTTCTGACCCGAGAAAGTGTCTGCTGAGAGAGCCGAGTAGGTCCGAGACGAGCGTCGCGACTTCGGTGGAGCTGGTGGGGCCTGGCTGCTGGGCTGCAAGTCTGGTCTGCGATGTCAACACACGAGCACTAAGAATCAGAATGCGAAACATGTGAGCATGCTCATTTTCTGTGTCTTTCGTACCTGTAGGTGCCGCTCATGTCGACGCGCGCTGTCGGCAGGGGCTCTGCATCTCGCACGCACTCGGTTCCCGTTCTGGACACGCGTCGCCCGCTTCTCGACGCGTTTCTCTCGAAGCCCATGTCAGCTGCCAGCGCGTCGCTTGTACTGCTGTTGTTGTCCACGTCCTCAAGCGTCGAGTCGGTCTTGTTGACGCCATCCTCCTGCGGCTGCTTGTCCTCACTGAGCGCCAGTGCGGGCTCTTCAGCAACACATCCGCCTGCTGTGTTGACAGTTGGCCGTGCAAGCGAGGCAGCGTCCAAGCTATCCCAGTGCTCGTTGCCAGGCTTGTCCTCCATTGCAATGCCACCTCGCTTCAGAAACAAGGAGCCGAACCTCGACTGTGGCTTGCGCGCCTGCTGCTCTCGCTGGCGCCTGTATGCACGTGGCGAGAGGGGTCCGAGCGACGCTGGTGAGGACTGGAGCTTGTCGTCTCTTGCTGTGAGTGAGGGTGCATGGCTGGTCTTAGCGTCTCCATGGAGCTGCTTGGGTGGAGAGAGAGCGTGGTTGTGCTGCTGGTTCTGCGCTTGCACCGCTGCCTTGCGGTGTCGAGCGCACGTGCAGTGCGGCGGATGCCACGCCTGTGTGTTGGTGCGCGAAGGGCTCGGCGCGGGTGATGGTGCGACGCCGAACCACATGGTGTCTCGTCAAGTGGCAAAGGTTGCGTGACGTTTCGGCTTCAACCTCCGACAATTTTCAAAAAAAGATTTTTGAAATTGTCAGCGCAAGACCATCACCACCACCTCGCAAGCCAAAAGGTAAGGCACGGAGGCCTGTGTGAAGAGGGCATTGCTAGCAACGACACCACTGCTTCTTCCATGACATGTTGCCGATCGAGAGTGCAAGTCGCTAGCAAGAGTAAGTACAAAGAGATGCGATTGAATAAATTGTCCACATACTCTTGATGGTTCAACACGTTGGGTTTCTATTGCGTGAGGCGGAACTGCTTGAGCATCTGTACAAACCACACCGGGACAAATAACAATCCACACAAGTATTAGCCACCAACAGAAACAAACAAACAAGCAAAATAATAATCGCGTACCTCTTCCTCGAGCGGGTGCACGTCGCCGGCGATGACGAGGCAGTGCAGCGGCGCGCCAAAGTCGGCGGTCAAGAGCTCTTCCATGGTGCCGGCGATGATCGTCTGGTCCTTCTGGCCGAGGCGCGCCATGCCCACGCACTGCGTGTCACGGCTGTAGGCCCCCTCCTGGCGCTTCTCCTCGACCTCGATGAGCTGTTCAAGCGCCTGGTTGACGGTCATGAAGCGCGGCGGCAGGAAGACGATCTTGCCGCGGCACATGGCCTCGAAGTCCGGCTCCTTGACCTTGATGTCCAGCAGGCAGAGCGTGTGCATGCCGCCCTTCTTGTTGTACAGGATCTTCTCATAGAAGCTGTCGGGGCGCCACTCGTCGCGGAAGAACGGGATCGAGATCGTCTGTCCAAAGCTGTAGAGCTGCAGGCCGCACGAGCCCGCGGCGCCCATGACCGACGCATTGTGGATCACCTCGACGCTGATGCCGAGCTCCTTGGCGCGGATGATCAGGTCCGAGTGGGTCGTCGCGCTGCATAATATAACAATATACACATATGCACGCACGGGTCACAATCCACGTTGCGCAAATGCAATTTATCAATGAATGGCTGCAAGCACGCACCAGAGCGGGTCGCCGACCACGAGGAACGCGACATCGTCGTCCTTGGCGTCCTCCAGAATCTGGTCCGCGCCCGTCTCGACGCAGTCACGGTCCGCGAGGATCACCTCGCGCTCATAGAACTCGCTCTAGACACAGCACACACGCGCACAAGCACACACAAATCAGTCAACACAACAAGTCATGGGCGTTTGGTTCATTCTGCCAGCCGCACACGCACCAGACGCGAGAGCTCGATGCCGAGCACCGACGTGTAGTTCTCCAGGAACACTTTCTTGGACTTCTTGACGGCGTTGAGTCCACGGAGCGTGATGTCCTGCTCGTCGCCCAGACCCAGTCCCACGACGTAGAGCACCATGTCTTCTTTCTGTCTCTTGAGCGTCTGGAGCCAATTGATCTGCATGACACGCATGGAAATACCGATGTAATATCGGTATATCGATATGAAACCGGTATGTAGGTGAAGAAATGAAGGGAGCCTTTGGAATCCCTCCGTTTCTTCACCTGTTATTCCAAGCGCCACGATACAAAACAACAACTAAACATGGCGGACGAAGGTGAGCACTAGACGCTGGCTGCTCGCATGTGTGTGGGTGGGTGTCACTCTGTCTGTCTGCTGTACTCTGCCAACTCAATACACTACCGGCGGCTGGTCTCTGCCTCGTAGACGTGGTGATTCGCAGACGGCTGCTGACGCGCACGAGCACGCTCGGCAAGACGGGGCTCAAGAAGTGCGCCGAGACGCTCTTGACGCTGCTCGACTCATTCGCGGACGAGAGCGTGGACGCTGATATCTGGTGAGCTAAGCTGTGCGCTCTTATGATCTCGTCGTGTGTATATTAACTGTGCGTGTTGGGTGGTTTTTGTGGCAATAGCAAACAGAGCATGGACGCGCTCTTCTGGGATATGGAGCAGATGGAGTTTGAGGCCAACAAGACAGACATACTGAGCTTCACGTCACAGCGCGAGCTCGAGGCCTACGAGTCGCTCAACGCCGAGATCGGTATGATACATACATGCATATAGCGCTCCTTGTCCAATCAATATGCTAATTGGTATTATGTTTGCATACCAGACGCGTCCATCGACAAGGTGTCCAAGGAGATCGAGGAGCTCAAGACCAAAGTGCACGTGGAGAAGACCGTGCGCGCCTACAAGGAAGAGTACGAGTCCATCGCGCGCGTGATCAACGAGCTGCCGTCCAGAAAGGAGATCGCAGCGTACGTTGACCATCTTTTATTCTCCTCCTTTCTTGATTTCTTGAAAATAGTGGTGCTAATGCGAAAACAAACCGTAACAACACCGCAGTGAGATCACGGTAGAGAAGAAGCGATCAGGCGAGGCAGTCGACACGATCAAGACCGTGGACAGCAAACTGGATCTGCGCAACAAGCAGTTCTCGCTGCTCATGAGCACGATCCAGAACCTCAAGGCCACGCTGGACGAGGACGTCGAGATGGACGAGGAGGAGCAGCTCAAGCTCGCCGAGGCCGATGACGAAGACATGGAGGACGGAGTCGTGTCAGCGGCCAAGTCGCCAAGCTTGCGGACAGATGGCGCTAACGCCGGTGATGAAGGTGCGCTCTGTTTGGTGCTTGTACATTAAATGTGTTGTGAGCTGACTGGATCTTTTGAATCTGCAGACGCCGCTGAGCCTTCCACTCCATAGGTTTTCTAATTTCTCGAGCTAAAGAAAGAGTTGCGCATCAAGAAGTAGAATCACACAGTCACACATCAAGATCGTTGCATATTGACTCGCTCGCTGTCTTGATCAATCGTCCGCCAGCTTGCAAATATCCTCGTACTCGACGCGATCCAGCACTTCACCCCTGGTAACATTGTTTCAACACAAACAACAAGTTAGATAGTCTTGAGCCCAAGTTGAACGACTCCTCCGAAACTCGAAACTTACTTTCGCGAGCCGGACACTATTCTGACGCTGGCGCAGAACTGGTCAACGGAGATGGAGAGCAGCTCAGCGACGTACCCCCTCCCAGCGCCGTTCACGATCTTCACTCTCCGTCCGACCTTTGGGATCACGGTCTCGAGGTCGTCCTGGTCCAGCCGCAAGACGTCCCCCGAGTCCAGAAGCTCCACTGTGGCGCAGAACTTGTCCTTCACGGCCGTCACCACGCCCTTCTGCTTGTAGTATTCCCCGCCACCGATCTTCTTGTTGACGACCTTAACGACAATGTCCTTTGCGAGCCAGTGGTCGAGCTTCTGTCGCTTAAGTTCTTCCTGCTGCTTCCTCTTAAGCTGGCTCTTGCGGCGCTCCTCCTCCACCATGATGTCATCTACGGCGTTTCGCTTCCGCTTGCCGGCGTCCTCCGCGTGTCGATCTCTGTCGGACGGTGATGAGGAAGAAGTCGCCTCCTTGTTATCACTAAACACGTTGAACACGAGCTTGGAAGTCGAAGACGCAGTGCGGCTGTCGGCGTCCTTTGACGACTTCGCCATGAAGCCCATCGTGATCTTCTCGTCTTTGTCCGTGCGTTGGAGCTTCGTGGGACGATGCGCGTCCGGATCTTCGTGCTCCTTGGCGACCTCCTGGGAGATCTTGAGCTGCCGCTCGATGAACGCACGGTTGCGCTCCTCGTGGTCCAGGTCAGACTTATGCTTCTTCTCTAGCTCCTCCTGCCGCGCCAGCGCGCGGGGGTCACGGTCGATGTACTGGATGTACCAGCCCTTCTCGGTCTCGTCCACCGAGCACTTGCCCGTGCGGCCGAGGTACTGCACGAACGTGCCGAGCGTTGTCCACTGCGTGGCATTCATGTGCGTGTGGAGCTTGTCTGCGATGTACTCGTTGTATACGACGGTCGCGCGCATACGCTTCGTGCCGTGGCGTCTCCGGAGGTTCTCTAAGAAGGCGCTTTCAAACTAAACACACACGTGGGTGAGCTCAGTAAGCCAGCAATTGACTCATAACAATGATAGATGAGAAAGAGAGACGCACCAGCTCGCTGTAGCCGCTGATGAACTTGTCCGGGTCATTCGCGACGATGAGCATCTGCCGCTGGTGGCTCTCGGACGTCGCGTGGCACTTGAATCCGTTCTCGTCGCGACACTGCTTCTGGCACACTTGGCAGAACCACCGCAGCTTCTGCAGGCCCTTCGACTGCGTACACCCACGCGAGATAAAACATACGCATTAGCAATACAAGTGCAGCCTAACGTAGCAGGCACTCACGCACCTTCATGCGTGTGGCGATAGCCTTTGGCGTGAGGAAGTCGCCCTTGCCCATGCTGCTCGCCTTCTGTCTGTCTTGCTGCTCGTCAAATTGGTTATATGCACACCGAGAAATATGCCGATAATATGCATAACGAGAATATGCATGTTCGGATCAAATGAATTCACGTTGGCCGCGGATCCACTGTATTTTTACACACAGCGTTAGGCCAACCAAATACGCAAGCTGTGCTGCTGCGCACAAGTGCTTTGTGTACTGCCATGTCAAACGAAGACTCTTCATCGTCTTCTCCAGTGAATGGACCGAAACTTCAGTTGAGGCGTCAAGTTGGAATTCTCTCAGGGTAAAGTTACCCTAAGGTAAAAGACCAACTTATGGCCGAAAATCGTATACCTTTGCTTTCCGTCGCTTGTTTGCTCAGGTTTAGCGAAAGCGACTCCAATTTGGTCGCAAGAGAGATAGAATCCAGGGCTATCTGATACACACACGGATTTGCATGCTCCCCCGGACGACAAACTCACCTGGGATGAGTGAGTGAATTTGTACCATGTTACCAAGGCAAGAAAATAAACCAATCAGTGATCGAGGAAGGAAATGGAGCCCTTCTATTGGTGGAACTAAATTTGTATTCCGCACGGCAATTTCGCGCGCAAATCTTACAATTGCAAGCTCAAAACGGACGAAGTCGCATGAACACATGTAAAACTCACTCATTCTGCACATTGCCGCCATGACCACCATGCCACGCAAGAACCACACGTACAGCATGCGCGTCAAGCGCGACGTCCTTGACGCTCTTCGCCACCATAGTCAACACGCAGTGGCTCGCTGGTACAATATCCCTCGCCGCGCATTGCGCTACTGGGTCGGCGAAGAAAACAACATCACTGACTTCGCCGGCCACGAGCGCTCGAAGTCAAGAAAACGAGGTGGCATCCAGTCGATTCCTCTCGCGGAGCATCTACTGATGTACATGAAGGATCAGCGTCGAGAAAAAGGTAGCTGTATACGTGTACCTGCACTTTCGTATCAAATAAGTTGTTCATAACACTCCTATGTGTGCTCTTTTTTTTACTGTGGCTGCAGTTACTGTGCATATGTTCGATGATTATTTTCATCTAAGCCAACTACCCACAGTGACTTCGTGCCTTCGTCGCAGCGAGCAAGTCGGGTGACTGCGCATACGAGTATCTGTTCCAACTCATGCGGAGTTTTTGCGAAGCACCATGGGTTTGCGCAGCGACTGTTCATTTCGCATTGGTATGCACACGATTAACTGAATATTTGTTTGAGAGGACTCGCGCTAATGATTTTGCATACTGTGGTTGTATATAGGAAAAGACTGAAGCGCTCGAGGCAATTTGCGATGCGTTTAGTGCAGCGTTTTGGTCCAAGTGCGAGACGAGTCAGCTGTCGGACATCATTAATATTGATGAGACGGGTGTGCATTTCGACATGCCCTCGAAAGTTTTGGTGGAGCGCGGCGACTCCTCGAAAGTCGCTAATTTCCAGCCGTATAGCGCTCGAATGACTGCCGTTCTAGGCATTCGTGCAGATAGTGGGTATTTTTGTCATTTAGTTTGCTCACTTTACTCCAGGGTTTTAACTCAATTTGTTTCGTCTGATGCTAATATTAGGTGAAAAATTACCCATTCTATTCATTTTGAAGGGCGCGGAGAATGGCTTCATTCGTTGCGATGAGCTTCCAACGTATCCAAAAGGTAAAGCATGTTTGATTTATATAAACTGCATACATGTGCATATGCAGCAATGATTCTGACGCATTTTCATTGTAGAACACTACTATACAACGCAAGTCAACGCCTGGATGGACTCGCGAGTCTGGAGAGAGTATCTTCGGACGGTGGCTAAGCCTGAGATCATGGGGCCACGGCCCTTCTTACTCGACAACCTCGAGTATCATGTCTCATGGAGTCAAGGGAGATTGCGGCTGGGGAACACTTCTCTCACCTGCGCGCGTTACCCCCTAACTCTACATCAGTGTGCCAGCCACTTGATGTTGGAGTTATGGGGCCTTTGAAGAAGAAGCTCCAGGCGGCATGGCTTGTGGAAGGGCGTGTGTCTAATGCGAACGCTGCGCGAAAGCGCAGAATCATGATCGAGCGCACAATTAGGAGTTGGGAAGAACAATCGGTTGATACCATTCAAAGCAGCTTTGCGAAAGCATTGCCGTGTGGTGATTTTTGATTCATGTTGGCTTTGTTTGTAGTTTTTGATAATTCTTGTCGTTTTCTACATAATTCATACCAAGTTTGCTGTTATCATCCATTTTGTTGTGATTGGTTTATTTTGAGGTCTTGAGCATCCCATATCATTTGTTGTGCATTTTTATCCCCAAACTTATCAGCGTTATATATGGGTTCTCACATATGCACCATGGGCGAACGTGCACATCCGTATATATGTAGCAAACTGCTATTCTTAGAAGTGAATGGGAAACAAGTTATGGGTCAGCGCGTACATGCCAAAAATGTCCGATTTTCAAGAACGGATGGGTTTATGGCTAATAACAAAAGTGGCTTTCTTCCACCACATTACGAGCCAAAATGTTATCGCATCCAACACCTTCCTTGCGCTCGTCATACAAGAAAACGAAGTATGTATAAGCAACCACCGCTGTGAGGGATACTCATCCATGATCTCTTACATGTAATACACTGTTTCTATATCGCGTAGCTTCTACACCTTTTCCAGTTCCGTCACAGAACACCCAATTTTCCATCACAGAAATGGCAATCTCCGTTACAGAATGCCAAATTCCGTCACAGATTCTTTCCAAAATAATTCCTGTCAAAATCAAAATCTATATTTATGTAATTAATTTTTTACTCGCCGACTGGCATGTCATTGAGACTCAAGACGTCGCGATGAAAGGCGGATGTATGACGGACGCACGCAAAACACAATTCTACGGTCACTGCTTCTTCAACCAATAGGTCTGCTGCTTGGGCAAGGTAACTCACGCGATAGTCCTTGATAGTGACACCTGGTCGAGGTGGGCGGAGAACCGCTCGGCAATGAAGCGTCAGGTACTTTTTCATGTGGCTCTTGAGGGTCGAGAACACACTCTCGATCGGATTTAGCAACTGACTGTACAGTCCCAAACGCAGCAGAGTGGCATGGCTGAAGGCGACTTCTCCAAAGACCAGCTCGGCACGAGCATGGTACGGCGCATTGTCCAGCACGAGAACAATGTTCTCGAGTGGCTCGTCCTCCGCGATCTTGTTGAGCAGCTGGCGGAGGAACTCGTTGGACGTGTCGGCGTTGTTGCTTCCAAATAGGCGCTCCCAGTACGTTAAGCCGGTGGACGAGATGCACGCCATAACGTGAATGTTTGCGCCCTTGCTCGCCGTGACGGTCTTCGACAAGCGCTGGCCCTTTGGAGCTCGTCTAGCTTTCCGAGCACACCAAACGTTATAGTTAGTCTCATCACAATATAATACCTTCTTACCCATAGCCTGGTGCTCGACGAAGGCGATCTGGTAGTCGAGACGCTTCGTTTTGTTGGCGGCGGTGTTCATCTTGTCACTCTGCTTGTGGGCCTCCTTGATCGTGTACCCGAGCCCGTCGACGGCATTCTTGATGGTCTGGGCGCGCATGCTGATCGCGAACTTCTCCTGCAGTGTGTCGGCCATTTCGCCCAGCGTCAGGTGGCAGTTCTCGTCCATTCGAGTGCTCAGGTACGTCTTCATGGAGAACGTCATTTTATTGTAACGCGCGCCTCCTCTCTTAGACGGCGACGCAATCCATGTGTCGGCCTCCTCTGCCAGGCTGACCCACTGCCATACAGTCTTGTAATTGATCCCCAACACGACCGCAACAGCACGCCAGTCGTCTCCATTCTGCGCCGCGTTGAGGACCCGTTGCTTGTCTGGCAGCGCGATTTTCATCTTAAGTGGAAGTTACGGAGTGAGCGCGCGCGCTGCGCAGAAGACCGCACATGTTGACGCCAAGTTTGCCGCCAAAAAGCAGTCTTGGTAAGTACGAATTGCTTGCTTTGATGATATACCATCAAACAGAATATAGTATATATATACTATATAGTAGATTTCTGTAACGGAATTTGGCATTCTGTAACAGAGATTGCCATTTCTGTGACGGAAATTGGGTGCTCTGTGACGAAACTGGAAAAGGTGTAGTATCGAGCCACCTTTGCGTGCACAAACAGCCATTGCTTTGCCATTTTTCTCCATACACTTCCTGTTGTCATGATGCTGAGTGGAAAATGTGACATGCTCTTGGTAGTCGGCTATAAACCGATCCGTTCAAGAACCATCCAATCAGACATCAGTATTTCAAATGAAATCAATTTGATTGGCTGTTTGCTCGAATTCGCCAAAAACTGGTCATCAGCCATAAATTGGTATTTTACCTTACATGCAAATTTCAGGTGTATAGAGCTAAAACTGTGTTATTTACAAAACAATACATCAAGAATCTTTGGTACCGCGAAACATTAGTTGTATCCGACGTTTTGTTGTATCCGACGGTAATATTTATCCAATCAAAACATCCCATTCCATAGCAGAAATCCATTTGTTCTATCCGACACAATGTGCTCACTGACAGCCAATCAAATGAATTGGTGGCTGCTGGCTACTCAACCCGCTGGCTTGGTTAATGTTCCTCATTGACCAACATGCCGCGCGGTCGAAACAGAGCAAGCGAAGACGGA
>JAASFV010000153.1:0-35736 GCA_023334015.1 Globisporangium paddicum
AAACTATCGTGTCTGGTAAATTCCCATCTCTGCGACTGCAAATGCCCGCGTTGCTGAGTACTGGTGAGCTCTAGAAATGCTCATGACTCACGAGCTTAACCACGAGCTGGCACGAAAATTCGCGCTTGTCGAGCGCAAAGAACACGTTGAGCAGGCTACTCGGCGCAAACACGTACACGAACTCCCAGAGCCGCTGGCAATCCGGGTTTTCGCGTGCCGATCACTCGAGGACAGCGCCTGCCACTCGCTAATGCGCCGATTGCTCGGGTCCAATCTGAGTACTATGTGAGAGAGAAATGACAAGGTCAGACATCACCCAGTACACATTGATAGAGTACCTCCACAGTACAGTGAACTCACCTGAGGCTGTGCGTGTAGAGCGATACTTCGCTGCACCAGTTCTCCAGCTGCAGCATCGAGATCGCCATAAAAGCGCACAGGGTTCTCGAAATCACTAGCCAAATAGCTTGGGACTTGGCTCGATCAGGCTGAAAAATTGTCGACGGGTGCTCTAACAACGTTCGCTGAGGCTTCAGATTTCGTGCTGGAAGGTCTGGCGCGTTGGCTGGTGAGCTATAATGGTGGGCTCTGCCTGAAGTACGCTGGCTACTCGCCCTTTTTGACATCACAGAAAAGCTTTCCTTGGTTTCCCAGCAATTCAGCGTGGCACGTCTCGATCAGGCGCGCACCGCGTGAGACCTGTACCGAATCACAGCTAAGCGCTAATCGCTTATCAGTACTTGCATAACCAGAAATGGTAGCACCAGCCTAGGCTCACTAACAATTGTCATTAATACCTACACATGACCTATCGGTTGTTTTTGCCCACGCCACGCCCCCGTCTTCAGGCGGCTCGTTGTCCCTCCCACTCGAAGCGAAGCTGCAATGTCACGCGGCATCCGACCAGTATGCCTCTAGCCGGGCGCGGACAAACAGCCTCTGCCAGCACGTCGCTGATAGCACAGTTGCTCCCTGCTCCATCAGCCATCTGTGTGAGCTCGTCGCGAAGATCGGCGATGGACTTGCAGATGTTGTGGAGCTCCAGTCGCAGCGTCGCTCGCTTAGCCCACCGCAGATGCCACTCCAAGGCGCATATCCTATGTTAGCTGAGATGGCTACATTCTGGAAACTTTAAAATTGGTCGTCGTCATTTAATATAGGCACATATCCCTATGCTAGCTGATATGGCTACATTCCTGTCCTTCTTCAACCTCCTGTGACACAACCGTCACCGCTCTTCACAGGTCGGTGAGCGAACTGAGGTGTGCCGAGAAGGCCTGCGTCTGCAGCAGTGTGGCGTAGAAGCGAGACGCGTCAGACGGCCACGCGCGCGACCTGTTGCTGGCGTCCACTACACTCACAGCATTGCCGTTGAACGCGAAGCGGAACGCAAACGCCTTGAGTCCAGCGAGCATATCGTGGAGTTCCTCGTGAAACACAGCGCGGATCGCCTCAGTCGGGAACATCTTAGGCTCTCTTGACGTACCTGAGCTACCGCAATCAATAGGAAGACAGCAGAAGTCAACTTGGTCTCTGGCCTGGAGCCGCGGTCTGCAGATCCGCACGAGTTTGTCGCGGATTGTCGCACTCCGGGTCGGTGGCAGCAGCACTTCGCCACCGCCAGTGAGCGAGTCGTGGTCAAGGTTCACGACCACGAGGTCGTCCGATGGCCGCGGCAGCTCACTGGCTCGCACGTACGCGTTGTGCAGCCCAAAGATGAAGGGCGTGGGGCAGTGCAAGTAGCCTTTGAGCGCCAGGGGCAGCACGGGCACGTAAAGGTGGCTCCACACCAGTGGATGGGTCAGACTCCGGAGCGCTTCACCCACGGAGAACAGCACGGAGTAACTCGACGACACGAGGACAACCTTCTTCTCGAGCAACACGAGACCCACGAGGCGCACAATGTGCGTGAGCGACAGGCAGTCGAAAACATCTTCGAGGGAAAAATCCACGCGTGGTAGCGAAGAAGAAATCTGGTGTCGAGTCACAAAGTAGCGTTCAAACGTAGCCTGTGCCTCACTCAGAGCTAGACTAAGGTCTCCACACAGCATCCCGCTTGGTGAGCCTGAAGCGGAGCCATGCTGATGCATCTGGTTGCTCTGTGAGAAGCTACTGAGATACTGGCGAAGTGAGTCCACGAGCGGGAACTTGGATAAGATGCACACACCCTGCGTCGTGATGCCATCACTCTGGACGAGCGGTGTACGCCATACAGCACCATAGACTGCGTTTCTACCAATGCCCGCGACGAAATTGAAGCAGATGCTCTGCTGCGCCTCGGCGTCCGAGATCTGGAACGTTCGCGGGGCCGCCTCCGGGATCAGAAAGTGCTCGAGCGTCTGGTAGAGTAGCGCATCATCCTGGCAACATTCGATACCGCCTGAGTCTCGTGCTAGGAGGTCCATAAACTCATAGGGCTGGGTGCACTTCTGGGCGTTCACGAAGTCTCGCTTGACGAACGACAGTACCTTGAAGATCGCATTACCAGCGACCTCCACAGCGGCCTCATCGTCGCTATTGATGGACAGGAGACTGGTCAGATCGCGTGGATGTGGGGACTCGTTCGGAGCCTGGTGGAATGGAATACGACTCGCCCTTAGGAGTTGCACAATGTCACCTGAAGATCCACTCGCCACCTCTGCCGAAGCTGAGCTGCTGCTGCTCATATGCTGCGACTGAGCAGCGATAAAGTCGCGATAGAGCGCGCTTGCAGTGAAACTCGCAAAGCGCTCGAAGTTCAGCCGCTTGAACTCGCTCTGAACATCGAGTGCAAACGTGTCAAGCTTGCTCATCACGCGCTCAATCGTCACACTGTCATCAGTGTTTCCACTGAGGCCTGCGAGCGTAATTGAGAGGTAGCTGATCTCCATGCAAATCTCCTCTTTCAGGCGACAGAGATCCGCTGTAGCCACGGGCAGAGCCACTGGCGCCGTCTTGTGCAGAAACTTGCGGCTCACGAGCTTGAGCTGAGCCACGAGTCGGTCGTAGCGCTCAGTAGTAGACTGACTGCTGCTGGTAAGGAACCCCTGATACAGTATGTCAAGCTTGAACGCTTTGTCCATGAGGAAGCTCAGTCGGTGGTGGTGCGACGTGCGATACAAGTGCATCCAGAAGACCGTGCAGGTCCACTTGCTCGACAGGATTGCGTTGATCGTCAGCACATTCACTGCAGTAGAAGCCTGAGAGATGGTGACGCTGGTCGACCGTGTCTGCTGGTCGACCAACAGCGCATACTCACGCGTGACCTTGAAGTCCTCGTAGCCGTCGCGCAGCACCTCGTAGACTACGTCATACACGCCTCGGAAGAGTGATTTGGGCAGCGCCTGGGCGCCAGCGAGCTGCAGCTGGTCCACAACGAGCTTCAAGTCACTGGACGTACTTGCAGGCAGCTTGGTCAGCACTGCCGGCTGACTCTGGACCAGGAACTTGTCGATCACGGTCGTGGCGTAGGCCACCTGGACGCTCAAGGTCGCACCAGGCTCGGTCGTCCCAGTCACGAGCGCCTCGTACTCATCGATAGAGTAGAGCAGCTTAAGCAGCGCTGAGTCGTTCGGCATAACTGTGTTGACAAACTCGGCGGCGAGTTTCGGGTCGCCCAGGCACTCGGCTAGCGTCAGCCCCTCCTGTCTAAGTGCCACGAATTCGTCTCTCTCAGGCTCTAGAGAAGCAAAGAGCGAGCCTGAAAGCCGCTTCTGGAACGAGGCCGGCGCCTGGGAGCGTGATGATATCAGAGAGTTGTCGCCAGATACGCTGCGGTGTTGGCGATGGCCTTGGGTGGCTGCCATCTAGTACAACAAGGTCGGAATTAGCATTATCAGCCTCAGGAATAACCGATAAAGCCTTGAATTTACCTTGTCTTTGATGGTGCCGCTCGCGAAATCGTCAAAGCCAAAGCTGTACGGGTCTTTTTTTGCCGTCTGTTCTTTGCGAGGACTCGGCTGAAGTGCAATCCTTCCGCCACCAGAGAGCCCGTGGCTCTCAGCCTGGAAGCCTGGGTCTGAGTCCCGTATTCCTCCAGTGCGAGCCGGAGACCTCGGAGGCGTCGCAGCGGGAGACAAAGCCGACTTCTTGACTTTCCCATAGAGATTCTCAAACAAGGAGCTCGCTCGCTGCCGGCCGTTGAGCGACTTTGATGGGAACCCGGCAGCTGATGGCGCAGGCGGATACTGAGTGGGGAACGACCAGTGCTGGCGTGAGGTGTTGGCTTGAGCTGAGGCTTCTTGTTGTGCTGAGTCGGACGGCAATGACGCAGATCTGAGGCCTTCTGGCTCAGAATTCCCAGTCAGTGGACCTTTAGTTTGCTCCTGGGCAACAGCTGGCTGGCAACACGTTATTGGTGGGTCACTGAGCTCTTCGCCATCGTCAACGTCCTCATCGTCACTGGACTCACCGTGCAACCAGCCGACAAGCCCGCCCTTTTTGTGGAACTCCGAGAGCTTGGACTGCGCCACCTGCTGCGTCTTCGCCTTCACGAGCACGAGCTTGGCGGCCGACGCGGCCACGGCGGCGTTGCGCATCGACGAAATACTCCCAAGCGAGACTCGCGGGTGTCTTGGCGTTATTGATGGCGATGACGGCGTGTCGTCACTCTCGAAGGCGTCTCTGAACTGTTCGTCGTCGTCGTCGTCGTCAGGGGTGCCCAGCGAGCACTGCGAGTGCTCATTGGTATCGCTCTCGTCAGCTTGAAGCTCGCCACCAGCGACAAACGCGTCAAAGTTCATGAGACTTGAGGCGCGGGGCTCCTGTTCCAAAGTATCCTCTGCACAACAGAACTCACCACCAGCCTGGCATTCATTCACCCCGTAAGGTGCAGAAGCGTCTTCGTCAAAGACCTTGCTCGTCGAGCTACTCGGTGACGCGCTTGAGAGCAAACTCAGCACCTTCGCAGGAGACTTGATTGGGGAAGTGGCGCGAGAGATCTTCGTGGCATCAAAGAGAACGACGTCGTCGTCACACTTTGCATTGGGCTCGTCGATGCGGATGGCGCTTCGACTCTCGCATGCGTGGGGCTGAGTCATAATGCTGCTAGTAACGATTGGCTTCAGCTGGACCAGAGGCGAGCCATTACCATCATTGGGCTCCATGCCGAAGCGATGTTGTGTGTGAAGGAAGGGACCAACCGAAACGGAACTTAGCGCGGCTTTCTCTGTTTAGAATGCACCTGCCACGTGAGCCTGCTCCGCTATAAAGGGAACAATCTGGCATGCTCCGAGAACATGGATGAACACGAGGCTCGATCGGTTCCAGCTGCATGCACCAAGAATTTCGAGCGGAGAGCAGATTTCTACAGCCTCCTCTGTGGAAGTGCACCGGTGAGTGTGGTGGGTATTCAGCCGACCCACCGACACTGAAAGTGAGCAAAAAATCCACCGCGGTAGCCTCCTGGCGGCTCTGAGACCTTGAACCAGGAGTTCACTGAATAAAAGGGGAAGCTTCCGGGTGTTGCTTCCCTACCTCCAACACACCTCCCAACACACCTCCCACCGTGGGAGGTATGCTGGAGGTAGGTATGGAAGTAGGCTGGGTCGGTTAGTCAGCGTTCGACAAAAGTAGATACCGGTCGTCAGTCTGCCAGTTGATTCTTCACGAGGTCTCGTGACACGGGGATTAGTCGCAGCAGGTTCGATGGCTTTGATGACAGAGGACCTAGGCATCAGCCATTTCGAGTGTAGCACCGCACAAAATGAATGCACCCACCATCAAAACAACCAATCAGATCGCCGGCAAAAATATCCACTTGCTTTGTCGTCGCACCTGCCTACACCTTCCCACAGAGACGGCCATGACTGTTTAAGCCTTGAAGCAATGGTTTGACTAAGAGCAGTCTCGCAGCTCTTTCTTCTCCATCGTTGCCGTCGCAAATGCAGTCACCTTTTTATCTCTCATTTTGCAATTCGCAGGCTTCCAGTGTCGAGTGTCTTCACCCTGAGCCGTCAATCCTCAGCGCCAATAGACATGGATTCAGCTTTCCAGACGCTCGCGACTCCGCTGCCATCGGCGCGCCAGCGCCGTATCGTGCTGGAAGTAGGCGGCGACGCTGGTCGTGCTGCCGCCGTGAAAGGGCCGCTGTGGCAGTACCCAGGCCAGGGCAACGAGGCGCAGCATCTGCACGCCCCCGAACACGAGCTCCAAGCGATCGAGACCAAACTCCACGCGCCTCGCCGTCTGCTGGGTGAGTGGTCCTCGACTGCCATCTCGGGGAACGACCTGCTCTCGAGCGTGCTGTACGCAGCGTCGCTGGTGGCTGCCAAGGCCGGGAAGCTCATGCCGCTGCCGTTCCTGCTCGTGTCACTCGTGCTCTTCTTCTTTCGGTCCATCTACGAGGAGGTGGTCTCGGCGATCCCGCTTAACGGCGGCTCGTATAACGCGCTGCTCAACACGACGTCCAAGCGCACGGCATCAGTCGCCGCGGCACTCGGTGTGCTTTCGTACACGGCCACAGCTGTGGTCTCGGCGACCACAGGCGTCAAGTACTTTAACGTCCAGGTCGAGATCCCAATCGTCGGGAGCACGGTTGCCATGCTTTTCGTCTTCGCGTGCATCGCGCTCCTGGGCATTTCCGAAAGCTCGCGCGTCGCCGCCGTGATTTTCTTCCACAACGCGCTCGTGCTGCTCGTGGTCATCGTCGCGTGCATTCGGCACTGGATTATCCATCCCGAGATCTTCGTGGCCAACATGAAGACGGATTACCCGGCCGTGGACTTTTGCGGGACCATGCTCGATGGCGACGTGTTCACGGCGATCTTCTTTGGCTTTGGCGCGTCCATGCTAGGCGTCACGGGCTTTGAGACGTCGGCCAACTTTGTCGAGGAGCAGAAGCCCGGCGTGTTTCCGAACACCATGCGCAACATGTGGGCGCTCAGCACGGCGTTCAACGTGACACTGAGCGTGCTCATCATGGCCGTGCTGCCACTTGAGGGCAAGAACACGATCGCGTCGAATTCCGACGCGCTGCTCGCACAGGTGGCGCTCATCGCAGCGGGCAAGTGGCTCCAGACATGGGTCTCGATCAACGCGCTTATCGTGCTCGCCGGCGCCGTACTCACCTCGTACGTTGGTGTAATTGGGCTCGTGCGGCGGCTCGCGAACGACTGCGTGCTGCCGGCGTTCCTGGCGAAGACAAACCGCTGGCGCGGCACGAACCACTTCATCATCGGTGCGTTCTTTCTGCTGGCCACGAGCCTTGTGGTCGCGCTTCACGCCGACAGCCGCGTCCTCGGCGGCGTCTTCACGTATGCGTTCCTGAGCCTCATGCTGCTCTTCTCCTGCGGCTGCATGTTGCTCAAGGCCAAGCGGTCGGAGATCCCGACGGCGACCCGCACGCCCTGGAGCGCCGTGGTCTTCGGGTTCCTCATGGTGCTGCTCGCAATCCTGGCCAACTTGCTCGGAGACCCGCACATCCTCCTGTACTTTGCGCTCTACTTCCTCGCGATCGCGCTCGTGATGCTCGTGATGCTCGAGCGCGTCACCATCCTGCGCGTGGTGCTCGCGGTGCTCAAGCCCATCGTGCCGTCAAAGAGCAAGCCATCGGCACTGCTTGAAGCTGATCTTGACAGTGAGGTCAACGTCATACAAGAGCACACGGGCGTGCGCGGTGGGCGCACGATCACGGCCGCGATCGTGGCGATCAGCCACGCACCGATCCTGTTTTTCTGCAAGGCGCCCGACCTGACGCTGCTCAACAAGGCCGTGCTGTACGTGCGGCGCAACGAGCAGACCCACCACCTGCGCATCGTGCACGTCTACAACCGCGACGATGACGCGGTGGGGGCAGAAAGAGGGGCGCCGTCGAGCCTGCGCCAGTTTGACGACATGGTGGCGCTGCTGGACCACATGTACCCCAAGCTGCGCATCGACTTTGTGTCCGTGGAGGGCGCGTTTGCGCCAGCGCTGGTCACGTGGGTCGCGCAGCACATGGGCGTGCCAACCAACCTGATGTTCATCCGGCAGCCCAGCAACGCGCAGGCGCACGCCGTGTCGTCCTGCGGCGTGCGCGTCATCACCGCGTAGAAAAACGGAAGAAAGAAGAGCTGCTGGACGTAGCTCTTGGCGTCCAGAGCGCGCCATCACGAGAGTGGCACGCGCCTCACCAGCCATGCGCTGGTCCTCTTCTTCCACCTTCCTTGCGTCATCCTGTTCATCTGTCGTTCATTCGCAGGAACGGAGTCGAGAGGCGACGACGACGCGTTCCCGCATTCTCCGCATTCTCCGCACTTGACGATTTTGCTTATCGAGCTGAGCATGCAACCTCTCCTGTATTCAATTACAGAGAACTATTAAGCTGCATTTTGAGCTAGTGATTGAATTAGTAGCCGTAATTATGCAATTACAAAGACTGCAGACCCTTGACTGACGTACCGCAACGCTCTATTTTTAGAAAGCCATGAAAAAACGGAAACCATGGAAGGAACCACCATGTGCATGAGAGAGAGAGAGAGAAACTCTCATGCGCCTCTTGCCTCGTGCTGCTGGTTGGGAGCGCGTCCACACGCCCATTCATTTACTCCTGATCGCACTCCCAGAGACCGAGTGACGACGCCTGCTGATCACGAAGAGCTCCACGTCAAGCACCACTAACTTCGAAGCAACACGGCTGTCCCTATCCCTGTGCGTGGCTTAACAAGTGGCATGATGAGTTCTACACCGAACGCCCGCAGACGCGGCAGCACGAGCAACATACCGTTCGCCAAAACGTCTATGGCGAAGCCCATCGAGCTCTACGTCACGCCGCCAGTAGCACCAGCAGTGGCGGCGACAGACCGGTCGAGTGCCGGACAGCGCAAGGAGCTCGACATGCGGCTCACGGCGTACCTGCCCGCAGTCGTGCGACGCCACCTGGAGAAGCAGGACATGCGCAGCGAGCTCACGGTGCCCGACACGCACCAGACCACCGTCGTGAGCATGTTCGCCGACGTCTCGGGCTTCACCGCCATGACCGAGTCGCTCGCGGCGCGCGGGCCCGTGGGCGCCGAGAACCTCGCTAAGTACCTCAACTCGTACTTTGAGCAGCTCCTGAAGTACGTCTCGAGTGCTGGCGGCGACGTGTTCAAGTTCGCCGGCGATGCGATGCTTATCTTCTGGCCTGAGAACCGGGACGACACGCTCGAGAGCCTCCTGCGCCGCTGCATTCAGTGCGCGCTGCGCATCCAGTCGCACCTGCACAAGGCCGAGCTCGCCCCCGGCGTCGTGCTAAGCGTCAAGATGGGCATCGGCATTGGTGGCGCGACAATCGCGCACCTCGGCGGCGTGAGCGACGGCTCGATCTCGCGCGTCGAGTACATCGCCGTCGGCCCCGCACTCGAGCAGGCGTTCAACTCGGAGCACCAAGCTGAGGCTGGAGACGTAATCTGCTCGCCCGAGTGCTGGAAAATGATCAGTAAGTTCTTTGACGGCGAGAGCGTGCGCGCTGGGAGCGACTTCTTCAAGGTCAAGGGCGTAACACTCCCCATCAAGCTCTGCTCGAGGCGGCCGTCATTCACGCGCGATGACGCCATGCTGCACTCGCGTATGAAGCAGTACGTCTCGCGCGCCGTGTGGCCCTACCTGGACGCGCACGACGAGTTTTGGGGCTCGGAGCTGCGCGATGTGACCGTGCTCTTCATCAACCTGGGCTTTTGCGAAGAGGACCTAGCAAAGATGCTCGACATCAGCGGACTCCAGAAGCTCCAAGCCGCGTTCGCGCTCGTACAGCAGTGCATCTACGAGTACGAAGGCACGATCAACAAGTTCCTGGTCGATGATAAGGGTAGCACGGTCATCGCGGCCTTCGGACTGCCGCCCGTGACCCACGAGAACGATCCGATCCGCGGTATATTGGCGTCCCTGGCTATCTGTGCAGCGCTCATGAAGCTCGATCTGAAGGCCTCTGTTGGGATCACAACCGGCACGGCGCTCTGCGGCGTCGTGGGCCACCAGGGGAACCGACGCGAGTACACTGTGCTGGGCGACATTGTGAATCTGTCCGCACGGCTGATGCAAAAGGCTAAGACTGAGAATGGCGGCGTGATCACGGACGAGCCGACCAAGCTGTTCACGCAGGACGTGCTCCACTTTGAAGAGCGGCCCGAGATCATGGTCAAGGGCAAGAATGACAGCATCAAGATCCACCGACCGTACCCGCGCATGTCAATGCTGCTCGAATTCCACCTGTCCACCACCGGCGGGGCGCGCAAAAATCTCCCAGCGGCTGGCACGGAGCCTCATCAGACTGGAGCCCGACTCACGCATATCCCGAACCTGATGGAAAGCATGCACCGCGTGCAGGTCCGTGACGCGCAGCGCCGGCTTTCTGTGAGAACTGAGAAGGAGTCTGCGACAGCCAACGCGATCATCGAGAGCGACAATTTCCGCAAAGTGCGCGATGCGCTGCTGGAAAAATGCTCGGAGCTGAACCCGTTCTCTCCAGGTGGCTCATTCATCCTCGAGGGTGACATTGGCGTCGGCAAGACTGTGGTAAGCATCCCATGTCATCGACTGTATGTTGTTGTTGTTTGGATACTGACTCACTATCTCTGTTATTCATTTTATCAGCTGCTGCGCTCGGCGCTCAGCTGTCCCGAATCAGGGTCATACAACGTTCTGCAGGGAACGACCACGCCGTTCGCGACGCGCAAGCCGTACGCGATCTGGGCTGACATGATCTCCAAGTGCGCGATGGACCAGTTTGCCAGTACAAAGACAGCGCCACCAGTCACTGCTTCATCGACTCATAGTGGTGGTGGTAAATCGTCGGCTAAGCATCATCATCATGCAACACCAACTCCGCCTATGCAGCCCGCGACTGAGGAGTTGAAAGAAGCTGAACGACGTAAGCAGGTCGCGCTCTTTGTGCGCAAGAAGATCAAGGATGGCGCGGCGCCCAACACGACGCTTGTCAGGTACACAAAACTGCTGAATTCGATTCTGGATACCGATTTCGAAGAGTATTATACGCGCGAGGACGAAGCGAGTGACAAGCGCGCGAGTGGCAATGGCAAGAGCATCAAGCTCTTGACTGGCGATGTCTGGAGCATGACGACTCGTGACAAGCGAGAGACAAGTAACCAGCAGGATGCTGATCAGGGCGACCAGCAGAGTGCGGATGGTAGCACGAACCAGATGGAGAGTCCGAGCAAGAGCAAGATGAAAGAGGAGGAGATCGCAGTGTGGTTTCTTGGGCTCTTGGAAATGGATCTCGCGCGTAGTCGTCGGAATAGCGATGACCTCCGGCTGCTCGCGCCCATTGAAGCTTCAGCTGGGGCGAGCATCGCTCGGTCATCATCCGCTCGAGAGTTTGGGGGGCAAGCAGGTGCGAGTATGGAGCCCGACGAAGCTGAGTGGACGCCCACGGATCTGGACCTGAGTGGTATCCTGCTGCTTTGTGCGCTACACGCGATCTCGCGCGAGAAGTCGACGGTTTTATGCCTCGACAATGCCATGTACATGGACGAGAAGTCGTGGATCCTCGCGACGATCATCGCCAAGTACTTCACCAACTGCCTGGTCGTGATCGGCACAAGGCCACCGAGTCTGGTGCTCAGTGAGAACACGGAGAGTTCGTCGTTCCGGAAACGGCTTCGCGTGCTCAAGCGCATGCGCTCGTCCATGTGTCAGACACTGGAGCCACTTTTCGGCTCCAACGTTGAAGAACTCGCGCTGCAGACGCTGCGCGTGCAAGAGATCCCCAGTGAGCTCATGGCGATATTGGTCTCTCGCTCGCAGGGCAACCCGCTTTTCCTGCGAGAACTGATCTTCGAGATGCTGCAGCAGCAAGTGGTACGTGAACCACTTTCTCAATTGTGTGGAAACTGGTTGCCGACAATGTTCAACATCGTCGGAATGGGACCCAAATTGAACTAAACCATTTTTTAATGCTGTAATCAAACAGATCAAAGTCGACAGCAAGCGGCGCACTTGCCAAATGCACGTCCAGGAGCCCGGAGGCGAGAAGAGCAATGCAAGCTACTGCTTTCACTGCTACTTCAAGTTCTCAGCCAGCAAGGAGAAACACCGGTGCAAGTGCTGCGGGTACATCTTTTGCGGCCAGTGCACGCCAAAGCAGTGTCGAAAGTGAGTGTGTCTGTGTGTATTGATTGGACAATGTGTTATGCAACATTGTGGTGGGAATCTCTTCTCTAACATCACGGTTGCTTGTTGTAGGAACATCCCAGGCGTTCGCGACGATCTTGTCCGTCATTGTCTCCGCTGCTACACTCCGTCATCGGTAAGACGGCCGAGTTCGGATCGGAGCCTTGCTGCGGCCATAGGCGTCGGCGCGGGAGGGGCGTTTACACAAACATCTCGCACCAAGACCCTCGTACGGTGGCTCTCCCATTCATCCGAGCCGTCCTTGCCGCCGACGTCCGAGGCGCTCAAGAATCGCATTGCGCTGCGACCGCCTCGCACAGTAAAGAGCGTGCTGACGACGCTGCTCGACCAGCTCACGGTATCTCAGCGAATGATCATGAAGACAGCGAGCGTGATCGGTGCCCCGTTCGACGAAGAGCTCCTGCGAGGCTCGTGTCCGATCATGGCGCACCTGTCGCGCTTCTCGTACGACATTGACGAGCTTGAGCGGCTCTCGATGATCCGAAGGATCGATAACTTTGTCGGGCGCGTGCCCACGAATACCCCGACTGCTCTCACGAGTCTTAAGTTCCCACTTACCTACCAAAACGGTGGCGGCGACACTGGCAGCAGCAGCAAGTCCAAGCTCAAGGTCAAGTTCGAGTTCGGCCACGGGTTCATGCAGGACGTGATCCAGAGCCAGCTGCTCTGCAACCAGCTCAACAAGCTCAAGGCGCGCATCCAGGAGTTCACCGATCAACACGACAAGGAGCTGCGTCTAAAGTACCTCGCCAAGGTAAACGAGACTCGCAGCCAGCGTTCCCCACCGACGTTGGACCCGAACTTCATCGAGCGTCGCCGCGGCAGCACACCAATCAATGGGCCGATCAGTCTGCTCCCGTTTGGAGTCGGCGGCCGACGCGCACTAACGCCCACTGACGGTCGTCATTTCCCGTCCAATGATGGAGCATGGGTCTGTTCGCGGACACCGTCGGTGTCTACCACATCGTCGTCGGCTGAGTCGTCCTCACAGCCCGTGCAGGACGACGCGTACATTGGTGACTGTTATGCCTCATCATGGCGTGCGGCACCATCGCCGTCGTCATCGCTCAGGTCCGTCCAGAACTCGTATGTGCAGCTCAAGTCGGGCCACCTGTACGTGAAGAAGATTACGAGCGTGTTCTCGCACTTCAAGCAGCTGCGGACGCTCACGAACGCGCGCATGTGGAAGAAACGCTTCGCTGTGCTGCAGAACGCGCGGCTGCTGCTCCAGTACGACGAACAGAGCGGGTCGCAGCCCCGTCAGGGCACGTCGCTCTTCCTCAAGGGCGCCAAGGTGAGCGCGTGCGACCCTGAGGTGGCCGCCAAGGTCAACTGCTTCCAGGTCGAGGTAAACGAGTGGACCAAGGGCAAGTACCTGATCAGTGAGCGCCGGACCTTCGTGCTCGACGCGCAGAGCGAGAAGGAGGTCGGCGACTGGGTCTTCATGATCCGGTACGCTATCGAGTCGCTCGACAACCAGTGAGGTTTGTTTGACAGCCAGTACAATTAAAATTCCAAGCACGTGACGAGGCCAGCAATTCTAATGAAGTATAAGATCCGAGAGTGGCTGATGGAAGAAGGACGCTCCTTTTCATTAACATAGGCTGTCGAGGGCGGGTGGTCCTAGTCTTCTTCTCTCTCTCTCACGAATGGCTGTGGCTGTTCTACAAAGATCTCATGTTGAGACGCGCGCGCTTAGAAAGCGGCGTTCTCGTCGTGGGTCTTGCGGAGACGAGCCAGGGTCGAGCGGACGGTGGCAGCCGAAGGGGTGCTATAGTGATAAGACAAGAGAGGGGTTAGTGGCTGAGTGGTGGTAACATTGCTGAGCAGCCAGTGTGAGAGGCACGTACTTGAGGAGGTAGGCGCCGCCGGCGACGACCTTGTAGCACGACTTGCACTTCCAGATGCCGGTGACGGTACGCTTGACCGAGTCCTTGCCGCAGAACGCGCAGTTGTACTTGGCGTGCTGGGAGATTTCGATCTTCTTCACGACCTTACGGAGCGACGAACCGTAACGCGTGCCGTACTTACCACAGATGCCAACTTTCTTAGTGCGCTTGCCCTGAAAACAGATCACACACACAACGACGAAGAGTTAGTGCTTCTGCTTGCGTTCGCGACTATCACCATGCCAGCCAGTTTCATGCGGTTGTGTGTGTGTCTGCATGTGCTCCTCCTCTCTGTCGTTCGCGTCTGTGTCTGTTCCCCAGGAGCTATGAACTTGTCACCCGCTCGATTCGACCCCAAAATTTGCTGGCTTTACTTCACGCGCGTAGTGATGCGTCGTTCCGCTAGATGTAGCTCTGTTCACGCTCGTTGCCTGGCTGTCGTCCACATCTGTAGCCACGTCCGCTGCTGTCGTTCACTGGAGCTGCTCGGTGCTGGTGCTGTTACTGCGGCACCGCGAATCGCCGCAGCGCCAGAGAGGGGAGAGCGCGCGCACACACACAGGCGGGAGCTGGCCACACACAGAGGCAGGCAGGGGCTGCTCACCATTGTTGCCTCTTAAGATTATTCGGAGAGAAATCGACTTTGAAAAGTGCTCCATCGCGCGCCCGAAACGCTGTTCCGCAGCCACGGGATTCAGAGCGTTCTCGACGACCACCAGTTCCAAGATGGCGTTTTTGACTACCGAAAGGACTACCGTCTCTCGCTTTTTTTTACTATCGTTATTGACTACCAGACCAGTTTCCGGATAAGCTGCTGCTGCTGCCGGATAAATGTGGCTGCAAATTTGCCTGCATACTGAAATCAAGTGACATAGTGCGCACCATAGTGAAATCAAGCTGAGCATACAAATTTGAAGAGAAAGACTCAAAATGAAAAGGTTTCTGTTGTTTTGGCTTGGATGTGTTCTTGCCAACACGCCCAGGTTGTATCGTGTATATGCGTCGCTTCATAAGCAAAAAGCGACGTTCATTGAGATAAGTGAGGCCCTGGAATGGTTGGCTTGCCTGCCAAACTAGCGCTGCAACAAACTCAAATGACTTGGTTTTTGTATGGGTGATTGGCTTCTCCGCTTAGTTAAGAGCTAACCCGCCGAGAAGCAAACGTCACCCAGTTATCCGCAAAAAAGATATGCTAGCCACGTGGCTGCTGCGAGATTGCTGGGCCAAGCTTGGAGAATCAGGGACCTTCGATCAGGAAGTGGTGACAAGTGGCCTGTCTCTTCGTTACAAGCTACAGCCAGCAGTATAGAGGAAGACGACGTCGCCTACCTCGCTGCTTTGGCTGCTTTCTGCTTGTTGGCATCGAGCTTAAGGTTGCCGAACATGCCCGATAGGTCGACTTTGTCGCACACGCGCGGGTTGACCGCGTTGACTTGCACTATAATGCACGATGTTGAATCACAATATTGAAACCGAATTTGCCGAATTGGCTAATTAAGCTTTGATTAGGGTCCTTGGAGATTTTAGATTCGGTTGAATAGGGTCGGCAACACTTATATAGAAGTTCGTATGCAAGATTCTTATGCATAGATACTATGCCAATATATCGTCTAGTATTGTTAAAATCAAAAGTATTTGGGTAAAATTTACCCAAATCTTGGTCTCTCTACCTAGTATATCAGTATATAATGACTGGCCATTATAGTACATTGTGGTTCAATATCGTGCATTATAGTGCAATGTGGTACAGTTTTACCACAGTTATCCTAAAATTTGACTTACTTTACCACATTTTTCCTAAAAGTTTACCTAGTGGCCCTAAGTCAAACTTTAGGAAAGATGGACAGGGCAACTTTTCCATATTCTAGCCAAGTCTAAAAGTATAACTGTCTATCCGGTTAAGTGACCATATAGGGGTTGACTGCACTCCTTTTAGACGTGGCTTGAATATGGAAAAGTTGCCCGCTCCAGTGGCTCAAAATTGAAACAGAAGAACCTAGTATTAATAAGTTTATGCTAGGTAAAGAGGTCATCTGCTATCCTAAATTTCATCAAATGTTGGGTACACAAGTTCTACAATGCCCACAAGATACCCATCTTGGGGAATGTGGGAGGATCGACGCCTCAACACGCACGTGCAGTTCGTATTCGCAAACTGGTGCGCCCAAGTCCAACCACACACTCAATTTCCTTGATGGCGTCAATGCTGACAACATCAAGTCGCTCCTGGAAGCCGAGGGCTGCGCGCGCCACGGTTGTTAATGCTGCCACTATGGCTATATCGACAGCTACCGTGGTGACTGCTGCACCACCAGCGCCAAGTCTCTTGGTTGCGCTGATCCACTACCGATCCTCTTGCCACTCACCACTGGAGCTGTCGTGCTGGCAAAGGGTCGCAAACTGTGCTGGTAGGGGGTGCTGCATCTCCAGGATCAAGGCCTCCACGACGACGAGCTCTCGAGCTGCACCACAGCATGCATACAGAGATGATCCACGTCCAGGACGTGAGCGCTCTGGCTGTCAATTTGTGCAGCACGAACTGCCCAAAGTGCCGCTCGGCTCCAAGTGCCAAAAAAAAGCATCTTAATTTTGCATAAAGTCACCTCACCAAGAGTGCTGAAGCACACAAAAAGCATTTTGTATTGTAAAAGGTCACCTCTGACTGAAGGCAAACACTTTCCTCGCCACAGTGCCAACATTTACCACGTTCCTCCTCGCCGTCACGGCCATCTCATCTGCCGGTGTCTCATCCTCCTCTCAAGCGCCCTGCTGGCATCCTGGTGCGGGTTCACAAGTGACCGAGCTACATGATAACACGATAAGTTTGCCATTTTCGATCTTCGAGAAGTACCCGTCGCTTGTGGGGTTGAGTGCGGCTTCGTCCTCCGTGATGACATCGGGTGCTTGCTCATGAGGCGTAAAGCGGTCTCCACGTGCGGATAGACGTTGGCACAGGTGAAGTATGCATGCCGCATGGCTCGTACCGACTCGTGTTGTGATCGGTCTTGGTGGGGCCGAATCGCGCTGCGCTCAGTCTTGCAGCGGGTGAGGCGAACTTGTGAAACGGGTCTCGCCTGAGCGATGACGAGTCGAGTGGGTTGTCAAACTCGCAATACTGCGTACTTGTTGTCCATAGACAGCATGGCAGGGTGCACTCGCGCAGCACGTATCAGCACACGGCAAGCGAACAGGACGGACGGACGCGCATCAACTCGGTCAATAACGACTTCATCTATAAAATTGAATATTGAAAAGTAGTACTTTAAGAGTCGAATAAAGTACTTCTTAGTAACTGGTATCAAATAGTTGGACTATTTGATACCAGTTACGAAGAAGTACTTTCAAACGAAGTGCTGCTCGCTAACACCAAAGTAGCAGGAGTCCTGCATAAAAAGAGCAAAAGTACTAGAGATTAAAGTACTATTTTCATTCTACTGTAGAACCCTGCTTTCGACAAAGGAGGAGCACTTACCATAAATTAAGGCAAAAGAGGAGCAATTGAACATAGAAAGGACATATAACATCCACTGCCTACCATGTGTTCCATGTAACTTCCTCCTCGTGTCCTTTCTATGCTCGGGTGCTCCTCTTTTGCCTTAATTGGTGGTAAGTGCTCCTCTTTTGTCGAAAGTCCATTGCAAACTCGCAAAAAGGACGTTCAAGATGAAGAGCTGCTGGAGTGAAAATGAGCATGGGTGCTGCGCTGTAGCTCGGCGTGTGATCTGCTCCTGCTCATGATCGGCCGCAAGCACCGCAAGCGTACGCACCACACGTGTGCTCACTACCACCTCACTGCCCCACCAGCATCAGATCTCCTCCGTTGACTGACGTCTGTCCTCATGTGCTTGCAATCCATTGAACACACCAGGCGTGGTCTTTGTCGACGGCATCCCGATCGAGGCGACGATCCTTGATGCGGGTGCGTCCGGACTCCAGGGAGAGGAGCGGAGCGACCCCGCGTCGCTCGCGCTTCTCGACCCGCGTGCGGTGCGTGTGCCCTTTGTATCAAGGCTCATTAATATGATATAATGAATATCTCTTCTTTTCTTTTTTTTTATAATGACAGCTCTTCGACAAGTACGACACGGACGGCTCGGGCGGAATCGACCTGGCGGAGTTCAAGGTGCTGTTGCACGACCTGCAGATCCAGCTGTCAGAGCCCAAGGCGCTCGCGTACTTCAAGCGCTGCGACAAGATGCGCCACGGGAGCATCTCGTTCGACGAGTTCCGCCTCGCGCTTTACACGTGTGACCCGAAGAACCCGAGTCGCACCATGGGCTTCGCGCCCGGCCAGTCGCTCTCGCCCAAGGACCTCTTCGAGATGTTCGACCGCGATGACGAGGGCGCGATCGACCGCGCCACGTTCCTCGAAGTGCTCGCGTTCCTCGGCCGGAAAAGCATGCCGCTCGCCGAGATGGAGGCCATTTTCTCGGCGCACGAGGATGTAAGTGGATTGTATTTTATTTATTTTATTATCGTTGTTTTTATTAGGGGCTCATGCTGATAAATATTTACATGGTTGTGTGTGTGAATTATGCATTTATTTATTTGGTTAGCCCGAGATCGAGATGATGGGGTATTTCCAGTTCAAGAAGGTGTGGCTCTCGCTTGCGGACGTGAGGGCCGAGCTGCGCAGCCGCCACGAGAAGTTCAACCGATTCCTGCCGGACGCGATGCTCGTCAAGAAGCTCGAGGTGCTCGTGAACCTCGAGGAGAAGCAGGAGGCCAAGACATTGCTCGAGGCTGCGAACGCGCTGGACGACGAGCAAATCGCCCGCAAGCGGAGGCAGCTCGTGGACGAGGCGCTGCTCTTGTCGCGCGTGGCCATTAGCGAAGCCCTGGACGCCGCCGGACAGGTCTACCTGTTTGGGAAGGGCCCGTTTAACTGCTTTGATGGCGAACCGATGGAGCCCGACTTTGTGGATTTCATGGAGTACGAGCTCGTGAAGGAGCTCTGGAGGGAACGCGTTCGCCCTGACTCGACGACAACAAGCACTCCGGTCGAGTCTGCAGACTCAAGCTCGCCGGAGGTCAGTGATAATTTAGAGATTATGGGTGGCGGTGGTGGCAACGCTCCGAGTGACAAAGTGCAGTCACTTTCGCGAATCGCAGTCGCAGCAGCGGCTCAGGCATTCGAGAGCCGACAAGTGTCGCTCGTGACCGCGTTTCTGTGGGGAAAGCGAGTCAAGCATGTCGCCTGTGGTTCGGCCGTGGCTTACGCTGTCACGGACTCGGGCGAAGTCTTCTGCTGGGGCGGCAAGCAGCGCCAGTGGCAGTACTTCTACGATCACGCGACGCTGAGAGACGGTGTGGACGGCTACGCCGTGGATCAACCTCAGAGCAGAGGAGGTAGAGAGCGACCGCTTCCCCAGGATCCCGGTCGTCCGCTCACGACTCGCAGCGAGATGCTCAAGTTCTCGGTGCCCTTGCAAGTCGCTGCGAACCAGACCCAGTACGACCAACTGTACCTGAGAAAGAAGTTCCGGAAGACTTTTGTCAAGCCCGAGCGCATCCTGCCTACGGATGAAGACAAGCAACGCAGGCTACTGCTCGTAGGTCGCTACTATGAGCTACTCCCACCAGCGAGTGACGACCAATCTGTCTCCAGTCAGAAAGTGCCATTGCCTTCACTGCAGGAGCTCATGGAAACCGTCGAGCCCGAACTGAACGTGGACGACCTGGCGCTCTCGCTGCAGATGCGCGGCGTGTACTTGGCCAAGCAAACACGCATGGAGCTCATGGAGAAACTTGGCAACTGCCTGGAGCTCGAGATCGAGTGTGTCGGAGTCAAGTTCCACGACCACCTGAAGGACCAGGACAAGATCGCGCGACGCCTTCGCCACGACCGCATGGAGAAGCCCATGCTCGTGATTGCTGCAAAGACTGCGATGCTGTGGCATGAACTCTGTCTGTTGCAAGAGAACATCCTCGCAGTCGAGTCGGAAACCTTCGCTAAGGGCCAGGAGGACTATCTCGAGATGAAGCGCAAGATCTTGGTGGCCAAGCAAAAGATCAAACGGCAGGCTAAAGAGGGTTTCTTTGATGCGGGGACCAAGAGAAGTGCGCTACTACACGCCAATGGGCTGACCTCAAGAGGTTCTCCTATACAGAACTTCAATGGACAGCATGCGGTGGAGTGCGTCGCAATTGGCTCACGACACGCACTTGCAGTTCATCAGTCGGGCAAGTTGCTGACCTGGGGTGTCGGTTCCTTTGGACGCCTCGGTGGCGCGCACGCGAATCAGCACGAAGCACGGAATCAGAAGAAGAGCGACGTCGATGTGTGGCACGAAGACATCCACGTACCCGAGGTCGTGGACGCACTCAAGGCATTCCGGTTCCGATCGGTGGCCTGTGGCTTTGGCCACAGTCTGGCGCTCTCCACTCAGGGACAAGTGTTCGTCTGGGGCTCAGCGACGCATGGCAAGCTCGGTATTGGCAAGGTTGACGCAGCCGAGAGCTTCACATTGTCCCCAATGTCACTCCAGCTCCCAGCTGGCGTGGTTGTGCGCAAGATCGCATGTGGGCCCTCGCATTCGGCGTTGCTGACCACTGACGGCCATCTGTACGTATGGGGCAGTGGGGACGGTGGAAAGCTGGGCCTTGGGGACGGTCGTGACATTGGACAGAACCAAATTCCTCGCAACGGCGGCAAGCTGGGCCTTGTGGGTGCTCCAGTTCGTGTCCTCGAGCCACTCGCAAAGGAGAAACTAGCAGACGTGAGCTGTGGCGCCGGCCACACTGTCGTGGTCAGCGCAACGGGGCTCGTGTATGTAGCTGGGAGTAACCATGCGCTAAATAAGTTCACGCCAACGTTCACACTGCTGTCTCTGGCCACCGACAACAACTCGAACGAGGCCACCACGATCGCAAAAGTGAGTTGTGGCAACGCCCACACCGCACTCGTGAGCACGAAGGGCGAGCTCTTCACGTGGGGCGCGAACGTTGGAGGGTGCACTGGTCACTCGCTGCTACTGCCTCTCATCAAGGCCCCGACGCGCGTGGGCTGCATGTACCAGCGCCCAGCGAATCTCTGTCTCCTGGCCGGCGCCACGGCCTTGCAGAGCACACAGAACGCCACGTGCCTACCCGAATATGCGCTTCGACAAGGACGCTTTGATGAATCAGAGCTGGATTATTCCCAGACCCAGCAGGAGCTGTGTCCGTTTTGGCAGGTGGCGTTGCAGCGACTCAGTCGCATCGAGAGCGTTCGCGTCGTGATCAAGAAGCCTGTTGGTGATGAGGAGAACTCGGGATTTTCAACTAGGCAGCCATCAACACGCCCCAGTGCGACCTCTAAGACGGTGATCCTCATCAGCCAGTTCCCGTTCGATACGGAGGAGCGAGGCAAGTACTCTCTGGCCAAGGCTAAGAGCCACAGCACCCACGTGGCTTTCAGCTCACTGCATGAAGACCGAAGAAGCGACTTTGTGTGGACGTTACCCGTCGACACGCTGGGCAGGTTTGTCCGGATCCAGATCGAGAGTCTCACGAGCGCTATGCTGAGTCTGCACACAGTGGAGGTCGTCGGCATGGACATCACAGTGTACAAGGGTCCGAGAGTGATCGACGTCGAGTGCGGCGATGGCGTGACAGTCGCGATTTGTCGACCGCTGAGCTCGGTGGAGATGTTGCGCGAGCGATTCCTTCGCGCTGTGCGTGCAGACCGAGCAAGTCTGTGGATTCTGGAGCAGATCGAGACCTTCCACCCGTTTCTACAGGACGAGCTGGTGACACTGGGCTGTCAGCGAGGTGGTGGCAAAGCAGTGTGTGTCTTGTGCAGACCAAGGGCCAAGTGCGTCGTGTGCCAACTGGAAGAGGCGATCTTGGCTGACGGCCGAGTGAATCTGGGCTTCAGCACCACCACCACCATGGACCAGTCCGACGCGAGCAGCAATACGCGCAAGCTCGAGACCCAAGCCCAGAAGCGCGAAGCGTTGCAGAAGCTGACACTCGAGGAGCTCTCCCACCAGCTCTTGAGCATGAATATGCGCACCGAAGAGGAAGAACATGAGCAGCAGAAACGACTGGAGCAGGAACTCTTGGTGGACGCGGCCGCCTTCGCACGCGCCAAGCAACAGGAGGACGACGCGCAGTCGGCTGTAGCCCTCGTGGCGAAACACGTCGGTCCTCAGCAGTTGAAAGAGACGACGAGCCTGCTCTCCAAGCTGAAGAAGGTGCTGGGCCTCGGCCGAGCCACCGCAGCCAACCAATTGGAGCTCTAGCAATGTGGGGTATCGGTACTGTATTGCTTTATAGTATCAATTCTCTCTAACATTACCAAAAATTACTCTACTCACATTTTCACTCATTTTCACGTACATCGACAGGACTTCGTTCGCCCTACCTGGCTGCCTGCCTCGATACGGTCGGCCTCGTTAGATCTGCACGCCCGTGTTGTAGACCATACTGGAGGTCTCGTTGGCCTGGTGCAGCAGCGACTCGATCGTCGAATGCAGGTCCGCGGCCGAGTACCGCTGCGAGTAGTTGGACGACCGGCTGCTGCACGAGCTCGTCGTGCTCTCGTTATCACTGTCGTCGCCGTCGTGGTAGCTGTGTCGGCTGTGGTGGTTGCTGTACTTCCAGCCGGTGCGGCTGTCGGCCAGGCTCGCCATGCTCTGGCTCCGGCCCTTGTTGTACACACCAGGGGCCTCGGGGGCCGCCTTGTGGCTCGGCATGGGCGGCGACATGTTGAGCGAGCTGATGTTGGCCTCGAGATCAAACAGGTCGAGGTCGAGCGAGCCGTCGCGCCAGGCGCTGTCGCGGCTGTCGCAGGACGACGTCGTCGTCGTCGTGTCCACCGAGTAGGCCTTGGCTGTGCGCGGCTGCTGGAACTGGCTGCTCTCCTTGGCGAGTTCCTCGACACGGGCGCCGATCTCGGCCACGAGCGCCTCCATGCGAAGCCACCAGTCCTGGGACACGTGGCTGCTCGCGGCCACCTGGTCGAGCTTCCAGAGGTCCAGCGTTCCGATGCACTGGTCGCGCTGGCCGCTCGACGAGGCGGCGTAGACTGGGAAGCTCAGGAGCGACATGGCGCTGTGATCTGTGCAGAGCGGGTGCGCGTGGAATCGGTCGTCGGTCGCGAGCTCGGACACGAAGAAGGGTGCGTTGTGGTACACGGCGTACGAGCTCGCGCTCTCCTCGCGGGGCATGACGTCGTCTACGACGAGCGCTGGCCGGCCGCTCGAGTCCGCGTCCATCTCGGAAGACGCGTTGATGAGGCAGTACACGTGCGTACGGCTGGCTACGTTGATGCTGCAGCCGTGCCACTGCGTGGCCACGTCCAGCACGCGGTGTGCGAGCTGCTCGAGCACCGGGTCGTGGCGCAGAAAGACGATCGACTGCGGGTCCATCTTGAGCTTCGTCTCGAGGTACTGGACGCGGATATCGTCGCGCCGAGCCACGGGCGCCTTGGGGAAGATGTTGAGCCAGTGGAAGTCGAGCTCGTAATCCGCGTCCGGCGTCCGTAGCTGGTGGAAATTGAGTCGCTGGCGATAGAGCAGCGCCGCATTGGCCGCAGACGGAGCGTTCGTCTCGGGGGGAGCGAGCGAGTCCGCGTGCTCGGCCTTAGCCCGCGCCGTGGCCGAGAAGCTCGAGCGGTACGACGGCATCATGCGGAACGACTTGGTGCGCTCGGCCACGGGCTTGCACTGCACCTCGTCGATCGTCACGGTCTGCGCGCGGCGCGCACGCACGGTCGGACGCACGTAGTCGTCGTTCTCGCTGTCGCTGTTCGCGCCGCTCACGCTGCTCACACGGCTCGCGTACTTCTTGCTCGTGCGGTCGTACTCAGGCACGGGCGGCGGCATGCGGCTATTGGATCGCGACGGCCGTCTCGAAGCTGCTGTGACGGCCGGTGGCGGCGCAGAGAACCGGCGCGCGGTGGAGTTAGGCTGCTGCTGCTGTAGAGTTGGCGGCGCCGGCGGGAACTCGGAGCGAGCCGACGGCTGTGTGATCCGTCTCGGGGCTGCAGGCACTGGCTGCCTGTACTGGAGAACTGGGGCGGGCATTTTGATTGGGATCGGCGCTGGTGGCTGGGCCTGGTGCTGCGCCTGGTCTACGAGGCCGTGCGGGCCGTAGAGGCAGTTGTTGCACACGCGCTTCTTCTTGCGCACGACGGTGGGGTTGGCAATGACCGAGAGGCAGCGGTCGCAGGCCGCGAGCGCGCACACGTCGCAGTGGTGCTTCCAGCGGAAGGGTCCGAAGCGCTTCTGGCAGATGCAGCAGTTGTTGCTCGCTGGCGCGCCTGGCTGGGACGTGATGCTCATGTTGGTGTTGGCCACTGGGATCGTCGACGCGCGCGTGCTGCGGCGGCTGTTGCTGTTGTGGTTGGACGCCGTCGACGCCGTGCTGCTCACCTTGCTGCTGCCGTTCACGTTCTGTGACGCGCGATAGTTGTCCACAAGCTGGCTGATGCGCGTGAGGCTGAGCGCGTCCGCCCACATGCGCTGCTTCTGGGACGGACCCTTGTTGCTGCGGCCACCGTGCGCGGGGACCGTCAGGAGCTCCTCGTCCGAGCACGTGAGCACGACCTCGAGCGTCACGAGGCCCGGCTTGCTGGACTCCTGGATGATGTACGTGATGCTAAAGTCGTTGTGGGACAGGTAGTCGCGTTGGAAGTCGCGGCGCTTCTTGGTGAGGTCGGGAAAGTCTACGGGACGCAGAAGATGGAGCACCGAGGGCACGGAGACCGAGTCCGTGCGGCCGCTCTTGGTCTTGCGCGTGCGCTGGAGCATTGTCGCGAGCGAGTAGTTGAGCAGCACGTGGTTCTCCATGCCGAGCGTGTTTGTGTAGGGTCGGAGACTCGCGTATTCAATGCTCACATGCTCGCGTTCGCCCGTCTGGTGCAGCACCTGGCCGTACTCGATGGCGGCGCCGCCGGACGAGTACGCGTCCTGGAGCAGCACCGCGAGCGCGCCGTAGCGCGCCGAGGTCGCGAGCACGACCTCGACCTCGCTGATCTTGGCCTGGACGTGGCGCACGGCGCGTACCGTGTAGCGGCCGCGGCTCTCAGTGACGCTCTCGTACAGTTTGGCGCTCTCGTCGGCCTTGGACCCGATGCGCTTCCACTGCATCTGGCCGAAGATCTGTTTGGCGAACGCGCGTCCGTGCGCGCGCGCCTGCGTCTCGTTCGCGAGCATGGGCAGCCCATGCTGCTGCTGGGCGGCCATGGTTGTCTATTTAAAGCTAGCTAGCTCTGGTCGAGCGAATCTATTTATAGTGCCGTAGCCCCTGGTGGACCCACACGCGAGCGTAGCTCTTGGACGTCGTGGGTGGAAGAGAGTCGCCAAGTGAGCTGGTGGTGGTCAACTGACACGCATGTGCGCGTGCAACTTCTACCCGCTGGGACGGCCAACAACCGTCCCTTGCGTGTGGTGGGATCGCACCGCAAACAACATGCTACAGCAGGAGCCAGTGCTCCAGATGTGCGGGCGCTTTCGAATTTTGTTTGGCCACAAGAGACCTTGCATAATAGGTAGAAACAGATGATTCGACACATTAGTATATGTATACAGGTTTTAATGACCAGCAAGTTGCTGTTGTAATTCTTGTATAGAGGTCTTTATTTTGTGAAGTGCAAATAAAAAGGGAGATATGTGGGTAACGAAAAACGACTTTTCAAGTTGCAATTTTCACCTTTTGAGCCGACGCGCCTCTGCAGTCGCGCTGGCTTGACTTGGCTGTTTGTTGTTGATGTTTAATAGCAGCGAGCCGTTTACGATGGGCGATCTGACAACCAGCCACGAATGTAGAAATCTCGCCACGGTCACGACGCTCTGGTGATCAATCAGTGTGCATGTGGTGCCGTCCGTTGTTGTAGATATATATTTCATTCCCCCATACAACAACAGCAGCAATAAATAAATAAATATTTATTTATTCCAGTGAGAGACAGCCTCCTTGCGTGAGGCCCGTTTTTCTTTTTGAGCCAGACTACATCACGGTCAACATTACCAGCAAGGAGGAAGGCTGACTGCTGCTGCTCCAGTACAATTTCTCCACATATTAGCATTAATAATCCTGAGATCGAGCGAGCGAGAGGTTGGTAATGGGAGGACCCATTTAGTGAAACATGAAGCTTGAATTTTCTTATTACTTTGCGCCCTGGATCTCTTTGATCCGACACAATAATCATAGCCATGACATCGATTCAGATCCTGATGGCGTTTCTATCGTTGACGAGACAAAGCTTGAAGCGTGCAGTGCTCAAAGAGGAGATCGTTGAGCTCTTCTCCTTAACTCGCGTCTTCTCTTTTTCTCTTTCTATCCGATAGGGGACCAGACAATCCGATCTGCCGCCGTGTTGACGAGAAAGAGAGGGGATCGGCGATGCACATCGCAGAGATCGCTGAATGGGCGAGGAGTCCCGCGGTTGACGCCGCTGAACTCAACTTCGCCACTGGACACAGCTCCATTTCGACAGACTTGCTTCATTTCGATAGACTCGCACTCTGTTGGGATGGACGGACACGCTAGTGCCGCTGGAGAGCAGATCTGCGCTTTGCTCTAACTCGAGCAGAGTGCTCAAAACGCAGATCTGTTCTTCCACTAGAGTTGTCCGTGGTTAACTCATTTTGCCAGTCCAGAAACAAAGCGTCGGACTCAAGTGGACGTTTTGTTCAAGGTGATGGGCATCTTGCTGCGACATCACCAGGCCGGTTTAGGTTACATTCCAGCTACAAATTTTATAAAGCCTCAACTCTCCATCACCAGTGACCGCGCATTATTCGGGGGTCCTAATGAGATGCAAGAGAGAGCTTGTTGTTGTTGTTGAGACGGTGAGGAGAAGGGCCGAGTTTTGGGAAAAGGAAAAACAAGAAAGAGAGCAAAAGAGAAGAGAAAAGAAACGGAGAAGAAAGACCACCCAGATCCCTGTACGGTACTACGGTATCAACTGTGCATAAACCTAATATTTAGAAAATAGGAAACTTTGCTTCAGAGTATTCATGCAAACCTAAAACCGCGAAGTAGAAAACAGAAGTCGGAGCTACAAAGTCAGAAAAAGTTGATATTGTTAATATTTATAACAAAGAGCACAAATCTTCACAAGCATGGCAAATACACTTTGACAGGCAGGCTAACGTTAGATTAATATTTAGAAGAAAACCCACAATCACAACCACGACAAATGACTAGCAGACAGAGATAATATATCTACTTCAAAGTAGAAAACAAAGGACTTCTCTTTACAACCACCGCAGAAACAGAGACAGACTGAGCTCATATTTAGGCCATCAGCACCCTTGGAATGGTTGCTACTGCTAAATATCCAAGAAAATACATTTTCACAAGCTTGCAGATTTAGTAGTAGCAAACTCTTAACTTCCTTGCACCCATTGTGCTAAAGAAAAGTCCCAAAGTCGTTTTTGGTTTCATCAAAGCAGCAACGTTGTTACATATCTGCTGCATTTGACGACTTTTCAGCAACATTACTAAATTTAGCTTAGCTTTTAGCACTCGGGTGCGGAAAACTTTGCTATAGCTAAAGTTAATTTTTTATAACAATATAGTGTTTAAGAACCCGAACCTTAGCAAGCCAAGCACAAATATCCATAACCATGATTGATACAGAGACATAATAAGTTAGTAATAATACATATCAATAGCGTCTAAAGGCTCTATAAAGCATTTTATTTACCGTTACCCGTAGGCTTTGAATAGTTTGCCCAATCTTCAGTGTGCTCATTCATAACGAGACATCCCTGCCTTTTGCGTAATTTTATTTCTCGAGATGTATTGTGCCTTTCACTTGTTTGCCGTCACTTTTAGCAGGTTTATTCGTGTTTGCAGGAAAGGCTAATTCGGACTCGTTTTGGCTTTAAAAAAACGGATTGTTTTCGCGTTATAATTCAAATCATGTTATTCGCGATATAGTCCAACAGATCGTGTTCCTATTTCGAATGAGAATGGCGAATAGGCAACTTTATGAGATTTATTCGCGTTTTTAGACTGAAAAATATTACTACGTAGTATAATAAACAGTACATTGTAAGACCAGAAAACGAAGCGTCGATTTCAAGTGGGCGTTTTCAAAGCGATCTTGCTGCGACATCCACATCTTTGGAGTTGCATTCCAACGACATTTATTTCCCCTCGACCTTAACTCCCCATCTCAAGACCGCGCACTATTTGGGTGTCCCAAGATACCTATCTCGACTGTAGAAGCGTGGTGGCCTCGAAAATGGCTCGAAAGCGAACTGGACGTGCCAAGAAGCCGTGTGCATGACGTGCACCATGCAGCCGCTGTAAAGCGCGTTGGTGGCATCATACATCATACATGAGCACATTACATCAGTACATTTATACACCGCTATGTTAAGCCAGCTCCGCACGCTTGCTGTGTTTATTTGTTGACCTGAAAAAAGCAGTCAGCTCGCCAGATGGCTCCTTTTTAGCCAGTGCGAGCCACCCGCCAGTCACTCGCGCGCTGACCCACTTCTACGGTCCGTCGTGCGTCGACGAGCGCCCTGTTACGTTCTCCCCTGTTTCTGCCATTGCGGCCCCCAGTATCCGCACTTGTACAGGCGAGGCCGTCTGTCTGTCTGGCACTCGCTGTTCTGCGAGCGGGTTGATTGATTCTGGAAGCACTGCTACGTGCGTCCGCGCGTCGTAGAAGCAGAGAAAGCCAGCCAAGTGATAGGACGCAGCATGGCGGATTGGAGGTCGCCTGGCAGCTCCAGTCCCTGGAGCAACTACCAGTCCATGGGCCCGGACGAAAACGTCGACGACGGCCAGCAGACCTCTAGCGACGGCCAGCAGACCTCTAGCGACGGCCGCAGACCACCAGAAGCCCCCGCGGATCCGCAGACCCAGCGGTTCTCAGCCCACGCGTCGCCGCCGCCGCTGCCCCCGGCCCGACCGCGCGGACCCAACGCGCGTCTGCACATCGACGACCTGCGCGAGAGCCCCATGCCGCGCCACGACCTCATCAGCCTCGAGTCCAACCCGCGCGGGCCCATCGCTGACAACCCGCAGCCCGTCCGCGTTGTGTTCCAGGATCCACAGACCCCACCTCTGCCCCCGCCGCGGCGCGCGTCGCAGTCCTCTACGACCGCCGTGGGCGGGAGCTTCCTCAACCAGCTCGTGGCCGGGGTCTGGCAACCCAAGCGCGCGGCCTCTACGCTCGGCCCAGATCCGCACGATGACGAGCTCCAGGCCCCCTACGACCAACAGCAGACGCCGCACGCGCAGAACCAGCAGCAGCGCCTCTCCGGGATGCGGACGTTCGAGGACACGATCCCGCGCCGGTCGCTGCTCGTGCCATCGCCCACGGACTTTGATCTCGGACGGCGCACGCTCGACCCCGAGGAGCACCTGCGCCAGCCACGCGTGACGAGTCCGAGCATGCGCAACATCCAGCAGTTCCGGCCCGTGGCCGTCCCAGCGGGAGCCGTGGCGGCTCCCAGCTCATCCTCGGAGGAGACCGTCCCGCGGTCCACACGGGTAGAGGCCGGACACAGCCGACCAACCACAACGGCGCGGCCGGAGACCGAGCGGTCCCGGGGCATCTCCACCACGACGAGCTCGTCCGACGCGTCCCGGGCCACGGCCGTGGAGCGCGCGCACCGGATCTTCGCGGCCCGGCAGGTCCGCTTCGAGGACTCGTGGCACGCCGACATGTGGATCTACATGTACGTCTTCTACGGTTGTGGACTGAAACGTAGCTCTTGGAACGGGTGGCTGACAGGGAGTGTGTGTTTGTGTGATTATTAGGAAGAACGCCCACCCGTTCATCGGAATCTTTGGCGCCCATCGGTGGCATCCGTACAAGCGCCGCGACCGCGTGCTCGTGCTGCTTGTGTCTCTGCGTACGTTGTTGTTGTTGCTTGGTGACTACCTCTGTGGGAGTATGCTAATGTACTGTTTTATGGTATTTCTCTTGACAGTCGTGATGTTCCTGTGTTGCGGTGTGTTTGCGACGCAGAAGTGCTGCGACGTGGTAATCGAGACGCCCATCGCGATCGTGGGCCGGCGCCTCAGCAGCTCTGTATTGGCTCCTGCCGCCACACGCCAGCAGTGCGCGGCGTTCTCTAGTTCTTGTGAAAACAGCGATGACCAGCTGCCAGCACTCTGCACAGAAGGATCGACGTGCAGCAGTGTCTCTGGACATACTGGGAGGCAGTGTGTGCCTCTTGTGGCAGCAGCTTCACGAACGTGTGGTGGTGGGAGTGACGCCCTCACGTGCCCTACTGGCTGGGCCTGTGACGCAGCGACCAGCAAGTGTTCGCCGTCGTCCTCACTCGTGTGCTACGTGCCACAAAAGTCTTCGGCGGCTTTGAGTTTCGCTGCTGATGACGGCAGCGACAGCGGGAAAAGCGGTGGCGTGACGGCCATCGAAGCAATCTTCGGCATTCTCATCCAGGCGAACAACGTGACCGTAGTGGCGTCCAACACGACAGCGTCGCCCAAGAGCTCGTCGAGCAGCTCGTCGTCTGTGGCCACGCCCATGCCCACGTCAAAGGCCGCAGTGGCTCAGTCGATCTCCGTAGCGCTCACCAAGCCCACAGATGGCGGCGTCTACAGCGTCGCATCGAGCATCCCCATCGAGTGGACCGTGAGCGCGCTCACGGGCAGCGAGCAGCCGCTCAAGAGTTTCTCGGTTGATTTCAGCGCCGACGGCACGACGTTCTCGACTATCACGACCGACGTCACTGCCACATCGTCGCCCTCAGCCACGACCTCGGTCTTCCACTACGACTGGAAGCTAAACAACAACGCGTCGCTGCTGTGCACTAAGTGCGTTCTGCGGGCGTGCTCCACCGTCGGAAGTGGCAGCATGTGCATCCGCTCGGACGGTGGCGAGACGACCGTGGCCACGAACAGCTTCGTGGTGACGCGCACGGCCTCGAGCGCAGCGCGCAAGGGAATTACGTTCCGCATCGTGCGCGAAATCCTTGAGTGCTCCTGTGGCCTCGCGCACGCGTCCTTTGTGCAGTTCTCGTACCTGATCGCGTTTTCGCTGCCCGTCGTGGCGCTGCTGCTCGAGCAGCTCGTGACGTTCTACCGAGACTCCAAGTTCTTTGGGCTCTTTGCGCGTCGCGACGGGCCCTTGACGCCGCGCATCTGCTTTTACAGCCGCAATGCCGCCACGCGTGTCGGCCGCATGGTGATCGTGCTCATCCTCGCAGCGGCGTGCATCGGCGCGGGCATCCAGCTGGCGCTCGTGAACGAGGCCAGCTTCTACAACCAGAAGGGGCGCATCGTCCTGCTCTGGCTCGCCATGTACGGGCTCTGCGTGCTCCTGGGCTTCATATACTGCAGTCTGCTGTACCTGGCGCTCTTCTCGCTGCGGTGGAAGCTCGAGCTCGCGCACAAGAACCACGCGGGGCCCCGGAACGATTTCCGTGCCGGGACAGAGCGGCACCCGCATAGCGACTACTATCAGCACCAGCAGCACTACCAGCACGGTCCCCTGGGCGCGCTGGACGAAGAGGACGAGAGCCGTCGCAGTGCGGCCATGCTGGGCGCGCTGTAGCCACACCAGGTCTTTCTGGTATGCATGTCACGAGTGAGTCAAGTGTCGTGTTGTCAACAGTTTTGTAAGTGGGGTCACCCACGCGTCTATTTAAATTGGACATTTTTGTGCATTATGTATTCTTGGTAGCTGTTGGTGTCCGTCCTCCCAATGTGGACGCACACTCAAATCCGTCTCTCTCTTGTGGATCGCCTTTTTCCACTCACACACTCTCTCTATGTGTCTCTTAGTGCGAGACAAAGTTCTTGATGACGGTCTTGCGGTACTGGCGCGTGTGGCTCATGTCCTCACCGTTCGCGAGCGAGTCGACGAGCGAGAGCTCGCCGCGCAGGTCCATCTCCATCTTGGCCTTGAGCTCGGCGCCGTGGAAGTCCTTGCCCATGAGGTACGCGAGCTTGGCGACGCAGGCCTCGATGGTCATGTCGAGCGACGTGATGACGCCCATGCGTAGCAGCTCGACGCCCGTGGCGTACGTATCGAGCTGCGTGCGCCCCTGCACGCACTGGGTCGTGATTGTCACGGGGATCTGCGAGTCGAGCGCGCTGCGCACGAGGCGCAGGAAGCCGTCCTTGCGCAGCGGCGCGTTGCCCGTGCCGTAGAGCGCAAACACGACGGCCTTGCGGGCCTTGTTGGCCTTGGTCTCGTTGTGGCGCTGGATGTACGCCTCGATGCAGTCGTCGTCAAAGCCCGGGACGAGGTGGAAGACGCAGATGTTGGTCGCGAGCGCCGTGAAGACGCTGAAGCGCCGGCGCGGGTACGGCAGGATCAGCGCCTGGTCAACCGTTGTCTCGACGCCCGTAAGCGCGAGCGAGGGAAAGTTGGGCGACTGGAATGCGTCCACCGACATGTTGGCGATCTTGGTCGTGCGGTTGCCGCGCAGGAGCTTGTCGTTCGAGTAGATACACACCTCGGGGATCGCGAGGTTGGCGGCGCACATGACCGACATGATGAGGTTGCGGCGCGCGTCGCTGTGTGGGTAGTGGAGCGGGATCATGGCGCCCGAGATGACCACGGGTTTGCCGAGGTACTCGAGCATGAAGCTCAGCGCCGAGGCCGTGTAGGCCATCGTGTCCGTGCCCTGGAGCACGACGAAGCCGTCGTAGTCCCAGTACGCACTCTCGATCTCGCGCGCGATACGACCCCAGTCCGCAGGGGACATGTCGGACGAGTCGATTGGGTCCTTCCACTCGCTCACAGTCACACGCGGCATGTTCTCGAACAGAAATTCGTCCATCTCGCTGATCTTCTTCTCCAAGAAGCCACTCGATGGGTGCAGCACGCCGTCAGCGTCGGGCACCATGCCGAACGTGCCACCCGTGTAGATGATGAGGCAGTGCGCGCGTTCGAGGCCCGATCCGGCGGCTCCCGTGCCCCCGGCCGTAGTCACGCTGTGGGGCGTGCCGCAGGACGCATGCACGGGCGGGCTCTTGGCGAACGACACGGGCACAGGGTCCACTCCGGTGCCGCCGGCGGTGAGCGACATGGCGCTGAGGTTGCGCGCGATGGGCACGGGCGTCCCGCCGCTGGTGCCGCTGGCGCTGCTGCCGGCACTCGGGCGGCGCGGCTCCACGCCGATGGTGGTCAGGTCGTCGGCCATTCTTGCGGTGAGGCTGTGTGGTGGCGGTGGTGGGTGGGGCGCTGGGCTGTTTGAGCAATGCCTTCTGCCGGTGAGCTCTTGAGGATGAGTGACGCACATGATCTGCTCGAAATGAGACAGCCGAGACGGTGGCGCGAAGGTGGAGCGAGCGGGTGGACGGGCGCCAGAAGGTTGCGCGAACGAGGGTACGCTCTCCATAACTTCAAGGTTGTTGGGTCATCTGAAAGTTTGTATTAAAAAGTAACCTTTGTAATACAGTGCACGTCAAAATAATAAGGACACCTTTTGTGGTCTGATTTGGTGGATTTTGTTGTGATATTTGCTTGTTTTTTTAGGTAACATTTTGAAGGATGTCTTTTTAGCAGGCCTTTGCTCCATGGACCAGTGGATCCTACTGCGACCACGAACCGCTTGTAGGAAACAATTCTAAGTGCGTGCAACTCTGTTGTGCAAAGTTGGTTGCCACCATGACCGTGACAACGATTTGAACATTTGAACCACACGATGAGCGCCACAGTGATGTCCAACAATAGGGGTGTCTGCAGGAAAAACTGTGGGATGTTGCTTCGGAACTGGTGCACAGGGCAAATATGGATCAAGGTTCTACATTACGCAGGATGGCAAACTTAGGTTACAAGTATCCTCATTAAAGCTGACTGAAATCAACAGCATAGTCCGCGAACCTGTGGTACTGCCTACAACATCGTTTTCATTTGGCTCCTCACTTTGATCGCCATTGTCATCGATATCGCTGTCGCTCTCCTCTACACCAGAAGCCCTCGGGAGCTCATACGGCTGGCTAAGATGAGCCGCACTCAGGTCTTGTGATGTATCATTGTGTTGCTGCACGTACTTTCTCAAAATCGTCTCGACGGTTGTAATGAAGCTGAATATGAACGGATGAGGGGTCGGAAATGTAACATTAAACGGTATGTTGAAGCGCTCGAGTGTGTTGTTTGTTCTGAATACAACCTGCATGTACATACTGTGCACGATCCACGAAAGAATATCACCCATATTCGCGTGAAGTAGCGCCAGAAGGGGTGCCACTTGACCTCTGAGTAGCCACCTCGCACTTCGCCCGGATTTTTTAAATCACAAACGCAGCTTCTCGCACTTAAATGTGCTCTGGGTCGACCATTATCAGCATGTCAAGCACGCTGATTGTCATCACGACACCGACTTCACTCTCTAGGATGTGGTTTGTTTTTTCACATAGCGGCGAATAGACTGCTTGAAGCGAAAATGGCATGACTCTGAGAGTTGTTTCATCACCGAGTTAATGAATTCAGCCTCAAAGACCTCGATGTGGCCATGCACGTATCCCTGAACGTGATCGGGCGGAACACGGTACACACAAGACTGAACTTTCTCTCGTAGCACTTTCATTCGTGCTGTAGAACTGGGCGTACACATCATCTCAGAGCACGTTAACGTTTCACGCTAAGTTGCTGACGACCAAGGAGCCAACCACATTATTTTCTTCGATCCTCATATCCTCAGCAGCCGCTCGCATCTTACGTTGGAGCTTAGCAGGGTGACGCACGACGGAACATCGCTTGATGAGCTGTCAGCGTGCGCGACCTAGCTGTCAGGCTGGCATATGTGCTGGCGAATCCGTTTCCACTCCATCGCGTCTGCAGCGAATACGAGCTTGCCTTTGCATTTTTTTTAGCGCCGAAAATAGCTGCAGCGAAGCGTAATCTTCTTATCTGAGCTTGGGTGCTGAACGTTTCAATATTCTTGAAAGTAGACGACACTGCTTGCGCGTGGTGACCTTGCTGCTGGAGCAGCGTGCGAGAGCTGGACTTTAGTCGTGTGCGCTGCAGTTGAAGCGTGAAGGAGTGTCGGACCGGCGATCGCTGCTGCTGGGGCTGGAAGCAATGTCACTGGAGATTCCTGGCACTGGGCACAAGGAAGTCGGGAAGTTGATGGCGCTGGCTGTGAGACATAAGCAAAGCAACGAAATGAGCTACACAAACTGCGAAGCACCATGATGCCAGCTGAGACATATATGTTGTGTATTCTATTTGCGAGAGTGGCACCACTAAATTTCACAGTGATCCCATCTTTATCGCACTCTCGAAGTCCATTGCATCACGCGCTTCAGTTTCATCTCGATATTTTGCATCATCTGATTGCTTGATGTAATTTTCGGAGCTGGAGCTGTTTGCTCACGATCGCAACTTGTGATCAACTTAAACATCGAACTTATCTCTAGATCATAAAAGGGTGACCTGGATAGATTAAAATACCTGAAAAATGTAAACTACTTTGAAACCTTTCCCGATGCGAAACAATCAGTTCAATCTGAGTGTCTCCGCACCTCAGGTCGAGCATATACATTTGAAAAGCCGCGACAAAAGATAAGGAAAGTTTGTTGTTGAACTGAATACAGACAGCGACGCTGTATCGCTGCTTTGAAGGCTGCAATCGGTCCGATAGGTAAAGGACTTTTCCGTCGTATTCGTTTTACAGTTCGATTCGCATTAGCTGACGTATTAAATGTATGAAGTTATGACACCGACTTTGAATCATCACGTGTTTTATCGTCGAAACAGAGATATCTGATAAGCTTTATAGCCAGTCAAGTGTGATGAAGTCCCGGGAATTTCCAAGTGCCAACGGTCCCCAAGATTGCTCCCTCGTCCCCAGATGATGCCCGCTCCCAAGATGTCCACGATCGT